>JARBWK010000012.1:76435649-76460706 GCA_030556195.1 Anolis apletophallus | reverse complement strand
CAGCACTCCAATCTTATTTTCCGGCAGCTTAATCATCTCTGTGACTTTGCCAGACTGATCTTCCTCCAGCTCCGACCCGTCCTCACCATCAGCGATAGGGACTTCCAAACTCCCAGTCAGTTGATTTTCCAACACCACTGGCAGCTTCCCCTCAACTTCCGCAAGACAGTCATTGCCAGGGAGCTTCTTCTCTGCAGCAACTTCCACTCTTTCAAAGGACTGCAAAATCACTCCCCACGCCAACAAACTTCCTACGGCCTCTGTAATTAAAACAGTTTCGCTTTCTCCTTTACTGCAGGCCGGGACATCAAAGGGAAAACATTCCTCTGTCGCTTCTTCCTCCAGAGGCTTGGCTTTCATCTCAGCAGGGCACTTTTCCATCTCTTCAACCGTCCACACAAATTCCTCTGGTAAAACGGCTTCTGCAACTGGTTTAGGCCCACACACACTCCATGCCTCCGGCTGGTCTTCTTTCCTTACCGGAGCCTCATCAAAACATCCATCCTCTTCGTCTGGGAGACACATCAATCCCTGGAGACACATTAATTCCTGGAGCCTACTAGCTCTCACTTGCAGAACCTCCACCTCCTCCTGCAGCACACTCACATCATGCCGCCCACAACGAAGAGCTTTCTGCAATACTTGTATCTTCCAACAGCACCACCGCAATTCCTGGACTATCTCACTTCTGGTCCATACAGGAAACTGAGCTCTCTCCTGCCCAGTCACCTCAGCCTTCATCCCATCTGATTCAGGCTCTGTGGCTCCTCTGCCACACTCTGCCAGGTCCTTCTGACCATCCCTGGCACGCACCAGACGAGCACTCCTGTGCTCCACCGCCTGGATTTCTACCAGACGAGCACTCTTGTGCTCCACCGCCTGGCAAGCGCTCCTGCGCTCCTCCGGTTCTCTGGGCGCATCTTCCTCCTCCTTTTCACAAGAAGGGGCACCATCTGACGATCCTTCCATCACCCAGTGAGGGAACAAGCCTTGCAGGATCCTTCTAGCCTGCTGCTGCTCCACCTCACTTGGGACCCACGAATCGTCCTCCTCCTCCTCATCCGAGTCACTGTCCCAGAACTCCACAGGACTCACCCATTCCACCTCCATCATGGGTCTGGACTTTGAGGATGGCATCTCACTGGTTAAGCCCTCGATGGATTTCTCCATGATAGGCTTTTTGATGAGATCTGGCTTTCTGTAATGAACGCTGGATTTTCTTGAATAGACCTCTGTAAGGACGACGCACAAACAGCAGCTTGATCCTACAAGTTTATTCCAGGTATCATTGCCTGTGAAGCCAGCTCTGCTTCACAGGAACCAAAAGCAGCTTATATACAAGACACGCCCCCAACAACTGTCCATCATCCCAAAGACCCAACCCCCCTAGCATGCAATGCTAAGCACAGGTTGCATCAGATCCAAATGATACAGCAATCCCAGCAGTCCATTGGGGCATGACCCCAGGGGTCACAGAGCTAGTGTCATGAGTCCAATTGTCCAATGGATATTCAGTCATATCCCCCCCTGAGTCAGCATAACACGAGGCAGTGCTTCCCATGTTGGTGTGGTGTGGCTCACAGCTCAAGGCTCTCTCTCTGCACTGCTCAAGCCTTCAAGGTCGCACCTGGCCGGGATTACCAGTATTGGAAGGGTCTAAGATTAGAGCACACTATGCTCTAATTGACAGAACCTTACACTGAGCATACCGTGGTATGAATTCCCGATAGTAATTAGCAAAACCTAAGAACCTCTGAACATCCTTTTTGGACGTTAAGTCTTTCCAGGAATCTATAGCTTCCACCTTATGTGGATCCATCTTAATCTCCCCCCCAGAAATCACATGTCCTAAAAATTCTACTTCCGAAACATGAAACATGCACTTAGATGCCTTGGCAAATAAGCCATTCTCCCTCAAGCGACGTAAGACCTGTCTCACGTGTTGTTCATGTTCACGCACATTTCTAGAGAAAATCAAGATGTCATCCAAATACAGGACCACAAAACGATCCAGCAGGTCACGAAAAACCTCGTTCATGAAGCGCTGAAATACCGCGGGGGCATTACACAATCCGAATGGCATTACAAGGAATTCATAGGCCCCGAAACACGTATTAAAAGCGGTTTTCCACTCATCCCCCTCTCTGATACATACCAGGTTATAAGCACCCCTCAAATCCAACTTAGAGAAGATGGATGCCCCTTGAACTCTAGATAGTAACTCAGGTATCAATGGTAGCGGATAACGGTCCCGTATGGTGTATTTATTCAACACCCTATAATCACAAACTAACTGCAAATCCCCAGTTTTCTTTGATACGAAAAACACGGGTGCCGCCGTAGGAGAACTGGAAGGACGAATGAATCCTTTAGCCAGATGCTCATCAAGGAATTCCCTGAGCGCCTGGCGTTCTGGTACTGATAATGCATACAAGCGTCCTGATGGTAATTTAGCCCCTTCCATTAAATTAAATGCACAGTCATATGGTCTATGTGGTGGTAATCTATCAGCCTTTTGCTTACAAAAAACATCCTTGAAATCAAAATAACATTGTGGAACTCCAGTCATATCTGGGTTAATCTCTAGAGCCAAACAAGGTTGTTTTACAATAGTCAAAAGTTTCTTACTCCAATCAATGTGTGGATTGACCTTGCTTAGCCAACTCATTCCCAATATAACAGTATACCTAGGTAATCTAGTCACATCCCACACGAAAATATCCAGAACCCCTTGCAACTCCCAAGACAGTCCAACAGTCTCTTGATTGACCAATCCAGTCCCCAGTAACTCCCCATCAGCTCCTTCCACCCACACAGCTTTCTTCTTGTTGGTTACTTCAATTCCTTTGTTTTTGGCGAATTCTATATCCATATAAGAGCCCGAGGCTCGGAGTCCACCAAAGCCCACGTCCAAATGCTTTCTCCGTTACTTTTAATGATTTTTATCTGTACAAACACATGGTCAGCACTTCTGGGCAAACGCACAGCTAGCCCTAATGTGTTGGACTCATCACACATTAGGGCTGATCTTTTCCCTGAGCCTTGGATGACTTCACAAGGCATTCCCGGGCAAAATGTCCATCACCACCACAATATAGGCTTAGTCTCAGACGCCTTCTGCGCTCCTTCTCTGTGTCAGTTAGTTTCCTGAAAGTACCAAGTTGCATGGGTTCTTCCTCATCTTTCTTTCTGCTAGTGGAGGCACCAGAAACAGCGGCAATGCCCTTGGCAAAATGACCCTTCCTCTTAAATGCTAAGCGTGCCTCCACTCTTAAAGTCTTGTGCACCAAATCATCCCAGGAAGTGGCAGGCTCAAGCCTAATCAACTCATCCTGTAGTTCACTGGATAAGCCTGCAGTAAAGCTTACCATTAAAGGCCTATCTCCCCAATTCACTCTATTCTTGAGCAACTTAAATCTGTTCAAATAGTCAATCAAGGTGTTTCTTCCCTGTTTGATATGATGTATCTCCCACTCAGCATTTTCCACCTTCAGTGGATCACCAAACGCTTCTTCCAGGGCCAGTTTGAATTCTCTTAAATTGTCCTTGATAGGGTCTTGGCCCAACATAATATTAACTGCCCACTCAGCGGCTGGACCAGATAGCAGAGATAACATAAAGCCCACTTTGGCAGAGTCAGTAGGCAATTCAGTGGGAGGAATCTGTGTAAAATACAGCTCCACTTGAGCAAAAAAAACCTGGCAGATTCCTTCGACTTCCATCAAAGCATTCTGGCAACATTATCCTATTTCTAACCTGAGCTACTACAGGTGCAGCCTGAGCTCCTTGTAATAGAACAACTTGTGCACGTAAAAGTGCATTTTCTGCAGCCAACTCTTCAGCTGAGGCCATGTTGGGTTTCTTGGTGTGTTCGGGGTGGCTGGCAATCTGTCACGACACAGTTGCCAGGCCAGAAGTAAGAGTAATAGGAGTTTTATTGTCCACAGTCTTTTAGGTCAAAAAGGCGACCAATAAACAGAAAACACTTCTCAGCAGTGATACAAAACCAAAAGATAAGCCTTCTTGGCAAAGCCCCACTCAAAAAATCCCACAAAGAAACACAAGTGGTCGTTTAAGCTTTAGCAGAAAACAAACAGGGAAAAAACCAGTTGACAGGAACTTTCAAAGGTCTTCAGCAGAGAAGAAGAGGAGTCAAATTTCCAGACCAGGTCGGGATTGGAGAATCGCAGCAGTAGTCCACAGAATGAAATGCAGGAGCCAATCTTGAATCAAAGGCAGCGTCTCTCATTCACAGTCAATTTGCAAGAAGACAAACCCCCAGTCAAGCGGAAAGGAGGGGTGGTGGGCAGCAGGTTTCACAGCAAACCTAGAATTCCAGACGTAACACTTTGCCAGCCACAGAAAGCAATCCCTCAGATGCCCTTATTTATTAGTCCTCCATATCAGATCTGTCCTCCCTAGCATACGCCCCACTATGAGCAGCTCCAGCTGTTGCAACTTCCCCGGCTGTGCTCTCTTGATTCTCTCGCCAAACACGCCATCTTCTGTCTTCATTTAATTCACCCCAATCATCCAGATGTCCCGAGGCCCACTCTCTATCATCTGAAAACCCCGAAAATGTGCTAGTATCAGAAGTTTCCCCACATACTGCTCGGACCTCGTTTACCAATGTCTCATCCATATCTGTCTCTTCGTCAGAGGAATCTCCCTCACTCTGACTCCCATCCTCCCCCGGAAAACCCAGAAATGATTCTTCGTCACTCGACTCCGTAAGTATCTGCCGGATTCTTTTACTTTGGAGCACATCTTCCTCACTTTGTTCACGAGTCAACCTCTTTCCCCTCCTGAGGCCAGTACTATCATTGCAAGCAACCCCACCCAAATCCATATCAATGTTTGATGCCGTAGTATCCTCTTCACACAGCCCTGTCCTCCTAGTAGTACCTGAGGTCCCAGACTCAACTACAACACCCCCTATATGCTGCACTGGTCAGGTCTTATCTGATGTACTGTGTTTAGTTCTAGGCCCACATTTTAAAGACGGATATAGAAAAGATGGAGTGAGTTTAGAGAAGGGATGATAAGAGGTATGGAAAACTATATATACAGTGATACTTTGACTTAAGAATTTAATTCATTCTGTGGCCGTGTTCTTAAGTCAAAACATTCTTAGCTCAAAACGAATGTTCTTAGTGAAATGCTGTTAATCCATTCCAGCCCCCTGAAAACTATCCCAATTTTAATGTGTTTTTAAATAAGGAAAATGTACTTTAATAAATAATGTATAAAATGTTCAAAGATAGGTAGTGCTTGGTCCCACCCAGACGCCATGGCAAGGAAGCATATTTGAGGTAACAAAATGTGTGTTGGCCAGTGTAAAAGCAAGGCAAAACAGCATCGTTTTCTTAATACTGTAATTACAGCCTCGCTCCCTCCCTTCTTGAAGCAAAACATACAGTACTCACTGTTTAGGCTGAGGCTCTGCTGCACCAGGGTGGACAGCAATCTCTAAGGTGGAATCTCTGAATTGGATTCCTCCTAGAATGTGCAGGGGAAGCAACCACATGGAACTGGATTTTCTGCCTTGATGGAAGAGCTAGAGCTGCTCCAAATAGGAATCCAGTCCAGGTTTTGTTTTTCTATGCTTTGCTGTTAGAACTGGTTTAGGAAGCAAAGAGGCCTCTTTTGCACTGTTCGTAGGTCAAAACAGTGTTCAGATGTCAGGCTGGGTGAGGATTTGTAAGTTAAAACGTACTTGTGTTGGGACATTCTTATGTAGAGATTCTACTGTATGAGGAAAGAAGCTCAGCAGTGTTCTTCTTGGTGAAAAGAAGACTGAGGAGTGACAGGGTCACACCCTTTAAGTATCTCAAAGACTGTCACAGAGAGGACAGACAAATTTTGTGCTGCCCCAGATGGCAGAATCAGGTCTAATGGTTTTAAGTTACAGAATCTCTTGACAGTGAAAACAGTTTGGCAATGGAGAAATTCCCTAGAGAGGTTAGGCATATTGGTATAAAGATAGGGTTACATGAATAAATAGGGTTAAATGAATAAATATAACTAAGGAATTGCTAATATGTATATACCCATGTTTACTCAGGTCTAATGCACACCTCGATTTTGAAAACCCTGAAAGCAAAAAAAAGTATTTGCTGGCGAACGTAATGTGCAGCAGCAAAAGTGCAATCTTTGTAATTTGGCTAAAAAAAGGTGTACATACAGTGGCTGTATGCTTGTAATTCCTTCTTTATAAACAAAAGCGTTAAAACACCAAGAATTTTCAATGGAAAAGAAACCCCTGGGATGCATCTATGCAATAGAATGCATCCACCTTAACTGCCCTGGCTCAATGCTATGTAGTCATGAGGGCTGTAGATTGTGATCCAGGGGTCTGCCAAATAATGCTGATGCCTCACCAAACTACAAATCTCAGCATTGTATAGCATCGAGCCATGAAAATTAAATTGGAAATTATGTCGCTCAAATAGGAGTTCCAGGTGCTCCTGAAGTAGTTCCCCCTTTTGCTTTGGCTCAGTTATACAATTACCACATTACGCAGATCTAATGTACACCCTAATTTTGGGGAGGTAATTTAGCTCAAAAAGGTGAGCATTATAGTTGTGTAGATACGGTATTAATATCTTCATTATAAAGTAGTGCACCTTGTGATTTAGAATATATCCACAGAATTGGATCTTTGATGTATATCTTCATTTTCTAGTCAACCAAGAGAGAAATAGCATGAAATTGCAGGATTTCAAGCCATTTCCCATTATTTGTCAGGGCCAATGGTCTGGGAAATTCACTGATTTTATATCTGCATTTTTATTTTAGAACCAACAAATGAGATCTCAGACAGTTTGCTCTGAGGCAGTCAAGGCAGTTCAAAAATGTCTTCCCTGTTGTTAATATGCTTTTTATATAACTTAACTGAAATAGCCATTCAGAAATTACAGGGTATTTAGGTATTTTATGCTAAAATACAGTTTAGTCTAGATGATGCAAAAGTCCTCTCCAGCATTTTTAAGAAGTGTTGATCTTCACTATACAGCTATCACACTTAAGAAACTGCAACTGATGGTGGCCTTCACATAATGCAAGCTTCGAACTTGGGGTAGAGGTATCTTGCAGTTTCTAAAGTGTGGGTTTTCCTAATGATTCCTAACCCAGTTGGCAAATGACTCATTCTTCAATTTCCTGCACAGAGATGTGTAAAAATGCCCAATTTAACGTGTGATGAGAATTTCCCCTCACCCATTTGTAAGCATAATGATGGCATCACTATGATGGAAGGAGCTGAGATGAGCAATATTGATTCCTTTCTTCTGCCATTACTATTTTGGGGCTGAAACATTCAAAGATATTCAAAACGTTCAGGAGAAAAGCACAGCAAAGCATGCAAATTGTGTGCTTATCTCTGAGCTCTCTCTTTCAACATTCCCCCTTGTCCTGTGGTATTTCCCTTCTCATAAAAGTCCTTTTGAACTCTTACCTACTATTATCTCAGTTGTCTCTCTGCAGCATAAGAATAGCCCTTCTATATATGTGGTTGTGAGTTTTTTGGGGCTGTAAGTTGAACTCCTGTGAGTACCAAGACAGACTTAAAAAAAAAAAAGAAAATGGGGAGGGACAGTGGAACAGGAAACAAGTCTTTACCATGTGATGGCAAATCAAACAGATGAATCCTAAAGAAAGCAGAGAAGAAGGGTGTGATGGGGATAGAGAATTCACCCATTTAATTTCCAAATGGAGCTTTGTGAAGTTTAAGGGAAAACCAACTATGCCAAACACTTTACATATCCCATATGATGAAGTCATATGAAAACAGCTTGTACAATACAGTAGTTGTCTTCTAGGCATGTAAACCCAGCTTCACATATTTCTTGACTACTGTCTTTCATTAGAGACATTTTTCATATGCATAATTGTCCCTAGAAAAGCATTGTTTTTCCTTTCATGACCCCAATATTTTAATGGAATTATCTCTGCTCACAATAGTAGTGGTATTTGTGTATGCATTCCACTCTAAACCTTAGAAAGAGACACAGGGTTAGAATAGCTGCACACATTTTAATTGTGACTAGCCATGTCTCTTTCTCTAAACAAAACTGTAAAAGCCATAGTTTAGGTCTTTGTGGTAGAGGAATTACACCTTTTCCCCCACACCAGTGTCCTGTTGAATATCTTACTCGAAAACGTTCCCCATTTTAAGAGCAGCCAAAGGCATTCAAAAATCAAAAGAAACAAATCCTTCAATACCATTTAGCAAGGGTATATAAAGTGTTGCCCATGTTACATGAAAGTTACTGTGCATGCTCTCCAGTCCCATGGTACAAGGGTAGCATGTGTGAAGAAAGATCTGAAGGGCTGCTAAGAGAACACAAACACTTTCTGTGCCAGTATTGTTACACCTGAGAGAGAATTTGTTTTCTAGCTAATCCTGTAATGTATGTATTTTAAAGATAAGGTTGTTTTGAAGGAGGTATTGCAGTAACATGACAAAGTTGTCTAGCATTTTCAAACTTGCAACAAAATGCTCAAGTGAAAATGGACTGTCCTTAAGAAACAAGGAATGGGAATATACTAACATTTTTTCCTTTAGAAGTATATTTAAAAAGGATCAGACCAGATTAAATAATCTCATACAGACTACACATTTACCATTAGATGTGTGAATTTATGGTGGGTTTAAGTCATAATTGAACTTCCATTGCTGAAAAATGTAACTAACTAAAAACGGCATTTAATAACAGTGCACCTTTTAGTTTTAGAGTGGTACAACATATCATGAAGCCTCAGGGTACATCTATGAAATCCTGGGCCAAGAAAAGCTGAATACCTTGCAAAATTGTAACTCCCAGGATTCCACTGCATTGAGCCATGGCAGTTGAAGGTCCATCTATACCAGCACATAATGCAATTTGAAACTGCATGATATGCTCAGTGTAGATTCATATAATGCAGTTCAATTGCATTAAGATGCGTTGAATGGCAGTATAGATGGGACTGAAGCAATGTCAAAGTGCATTAGTTCAGCAGTGTAGGTGCACTCTTAGTGCATTATGCTCTGG
Source organism: Anolis apletophallus (assembly GCA_030556195.1). Classification (NCBI taxonomy): domain Eukaryota; kingdom Metazoa; phylum Chordata; class Lepidosauria; order Squamata; family Anolidae; genus Anolis; species Anolis apletophallus. The sequence continues at coordinate 76,451,671 of JARBWK010000012.1, read as the reverse complement.
AAATAAACCATATTTCATTTTTTAAAAGAAGAAAAAGGAATATTGTGTTGAAACATCAACAAGGTTTTTCTCTAAATTTAGCAGTCACATGACATTTTTGATGCTATGGTTATTTCCTATTATGGAATCTCCTATAATGGAGTAGAGGAATTAAGACTCTTTCAACAAAGCCCCATCACCAGATATTGCCCATGGTTGCAGCTGCCACATCCACTCATAGTCAGGGCAGTTCAAAATTGGCATGAAGGAAGAAAAGGAAATTGGGAAGGTTGCAGTGGCAAGAGCAATTTGACAATTGTTTATGAAGCTTCCTTGGGATCCTTCTGCTACTGCTCCCCACTGTAGCACCAGGAAGGGAAATGGTCAAGAAACCCAATATGAACTGTGATTTTGGCTGGATTTTTTTTATTTAAAAAATGACGCCCTTTTTCAAAGAGTAAATTAATCTTACTAATTATTATATAAATTAATGTAAATTTAGAAAGGAAAAACCTCATGGTATACTTTTCTCTGTAAAACTAGTTTCAAATCAGCACCATTGTACAGAGAGTAAAAGGTGTAGTTTTGTGAGATGTTTATTTATTTATTTATTTCATACATTTGTACCCCACCCTTCTCGCGGCCTCACAACCAGCAGTATTCAGTGTCATCCGCAATCATAAAATACATTCAAACAAATTCATTATAAACTGTACAGGAAAGACAGGAGAGGGAAAAACGGTGGCGGTGTGGCCTTGTACATAAATGAAGAGCTAGAATCTCATGAATTAGAATTTCAAGAAAATTCAAACTCACTTACAGAAACATTGTGGATAAAAGTCCCAGGACAAAAAACTAATCTAGCATTAGGGATCTGCTATCGCCCTCCCAACCAAACTCCAGAGGCAGACTGCTATCTGGAAAATGAAATTAAACAGGCCTCAAAAAGCAATAAATTAGTCATAATGGGGGACTTCAACTATCCCCGAATAGATTGGCTAAATTCTTGTTCTACGCATGAAAGAGAGACAAGGTTCCTCGACATGCTAGCTGATTATTCCCTTGAGCAGATGGTCATGGAACCAACCAGGGAAAGGGATCCTGGACTTGGTGCTAACTAATGAACAAGATCTCGTTCAAGATGTCCTTGTAACTGAGCCCATAGGTACCAGTGACCACAACACAATAACCTTCAACTTAAGTTTGGATAGCAAACTGTCAGTGAAAACTAACACAGAGACCTTAAATTTTCACAAAGGGAATTTCACCAAAATGAGAAAAATAGTAAAGAACAAACTAAAAGGAACAGTAAAAAAAAATCAAATCCCTCCAAAATGCTTGGAAACTGTTTAAAAATACTATAAAACAAGCCGAACTAAAATGCATTCCTAAAATAAGAAAGAGGCCGGAAAGTCCAAGAGGACATCAGTATGGCTTACAAATGAAGTAAAAGATGTGATTGGAAAGAAGAAAAACTCATTTAAGAAATGGAAGGCTCTTCCTACTGAGGAGAACAGAAAGGAACACAAGCTCTGGCAAACTAAATGCAAAGCAACCGTCAGGAAAGCCAAGAGAGATTTTGAGGCACATATAGCTAAGAACATTAAAAAAATAGCAAAACTTCTTTAAGTACATCAGAAGCAGGAACCCAACTAGAAAAGCAGTTGGGCCACTTGACGAAAAATGGTAAGAAAGGGACGATAAGTGAAGACAAGGAGATTGCTGAGCGGCTAAACGACTTCTTTGCCTCCGTTTTCACACAGGAGGACAGACAACATATGCCTGCAGCTGAGTCAGTTTTTTCAGGGAGGGAATTAAATGAATTAAACCAGATAGAGATAAACAAGGAAGATGTTCTCACATGCCTTACTAAACTAAATGTCAACAAATCACCAGGGCCAGATGGCATCCACCCCAGAGTTCTTAAGGAACTCAAGTGTGAAATTGCTGAAATTCTAGCCAAAATATATAACCTTTCTCTAAGATCAGGCACTGTACCCGAGGACTGGAGGGAGGCAAATGTAACTCCGATCTTCAAGAAAGGATCCAGGGTGATCCAGGAAATTATAGGCCAGTTAGTCTAACCTCAGTTCCAGGCAAAGTGATGGAAACCATTATTAAAGAAAAATTACTAAGCACATAGAAGAACAGGCATTGCTGAAGGAAAATCAACATGGTTTCTGCAAAGGCAAATCATGTCTTACTAACTTGTTAGAATTCTTTGAGGGTGTAAATAAACACATAGATAAAGGGGACCCAGTCGATATTGTTTACCTTGACTTTCAAAAGGCTTTTGACAAAGTCCCTCACCAAAGGCTCCTAAATAAGCTCTTCAGCCATGGAATCAGGGACAGGTCTTGTCCTGGATTGGAACCTGGCTAAACTGTAGGAAACAAAGGGTGGTAATAAATGGACACTTCTCTGGGTGGAAAGAGGTGAGAAGTGGCGTACCCCAAGGTTCAGTTTTAGGACCGTTACTTTTTAATTTATTCATAAACGATCTGGATGTAGATGTAAATTGTGAGGTAGCAAAGTTTGCAGATGACACTAAACTGTTCAGGTAGTTAAAAATGAAACTGACTGTAAAGAGCTCCAGAAAGATCTCTCGAAATTGAGTGAATGGGCAACAAAGTGGCAAATGCATTTTAACCTAAACAAGTGTAAAGTCATGCACATCGGGAAAAAGAACCCCAAATACACTTATCAACTGATGGGATCAAAGCTTTCTGAGACAAACCAGGAAAGGGATCTTGGGGTTTTGGTGGACAGCTCAATGAAGATGTCAACCCAATGCGCTGCAGCAGTGAAAAAGCAAATTCTATGCTTGGCATGATCAGGAAGGGAATCGAAAATAGGTCGGCAAATGTTGTATTGCCTCTCTACAAATCTATGGTGAGGCCACATCTGGAGTACTGTGTACAATTCTGGTCTCCGCACCTCAAGAAGGATATAACGGAACTGGAAAAGGTACAAAGAAGGGCAACAAATATGATCCAAGGGATGGAGCAGCTCCCTTATGAAACCAGGTTGCAACGCCTTGGTCTTTTCAGCCTTGAAAGACGGCGTTTAAGAGGTGACTTGATCGAAGTGTATAAAATCATGCATGGGATAGAAAAGGTGAACAAAGAAAATATTTTTTCTGTCACACAATACTAGGACTAGGGGGGCACTCCCTAAAGCTCCAAGGTAGGAAAGTCAGGACTAATAAAGGGAAATATTTCTTCACCCAGAGGGTCATTGGGTTATGGAACTCACTTCCAGAGGAGGTTGTGACAGCTGTCAGCCTGGACAGCTTCAAGGCAGGATTAGACAGATTCATGGATACCAAGGGAATCAGTAGCTACTGAAATGGACAGGGGGGTCGGGAGCAGGTGAGGGTTTTGCCCTCCTTTCTGCTAGAGATCCCTGTGTACAACTAGTGGGCCACTGTGTGACACAGAATGCTGGACTAGATGGGCCGAGGCCCGATTCAGCATGGCTCTTCTTATGTTCTTATGTTCTTATGTTCTTATTAAAAACAATTACATTAAATAAACAGTTGTTAAAAACACGCCAGTTTAAAAATAAAATACCGGGTCAATTTATTGTCAATTAAAATCACTTGAGTCTTATTCTTAATTGCTGCTTTTATCAGTCAAACACTTGATCCCACAACCAGGTCTTGAGTTTCCTCCTAAAAGACAGGAGGGAGGCAGCCATTCTGATGTCACTAGCGAGATAATTCCATAGGTGGGGGGCCACTACCGAGAAGGTCCTGTCTCTCGTCCCACCAGGTGCGTTTGCGAAGGTGGTGGGATCGAGAGCAGGGCCTCTCCAGATGATCTTAAACTTCATGATGGTTTGTAACAAGATACGTTCGGACAGGTAATCTGGGCCAGAACCATTTGCCATTCTTGGTCTGATAGCTCTGGTGCCACAACAAACTGAAAATCCCAGAATCCCATAGGCCAAAGTCTCAGCAGTCAAAGTGGTGTCAAACTGTTATAACTCTGCAGTATGAATTGTCTTAGAGAGAGAAGGAGGAAAAGAGTACTAATCCATGTTTTATGTAGCCTACAAACCAGAATGCCTTCAACTGTGTTTTCTGGTTTTAAAAAATCTTGTGAAGCCATTGTTGTTTCTAATCAAGTTTCTCTCTGATGTTCTGGCAGAATCTTTTTCATGCCAGAGTTGGGGAAAAACAGATTAACACTACTTTATGTGAAAAGTATATAATGTGATTACTAAGGAAGGAAGGCAGTTGTGATAAGGAAATAATTTCTTGTGAAATTGTGGTCTATAGATACAATGTATCCCATCTCAGAATTACAAAAAAGCAGCATATGCTGAGATTTTTAATGTATCAAATAATAATAATAATTCTAATAATATAAGCACTATCTCTACTTAAGTAAGCATATGATGAGTGTATATGTAATTTGTAGCACAAGTGGATACAGGGAAGAAATACAATAGCTTCAGTAAAGGACTTCTCCGGGAAGGGTGAATGTTGCCCTTGGTTTCATTATTTTAAACTTTTAGTTGTGTTTTGTTTAAATCAATAAGAATATATATCTGTTCCAGATTATTTGCTGGCAAAAATATGTTTAAATGGTCAAAATACATGGTTTTTTTGAATGTCAAGAAATCCTGATGAAAAGAATCATGGACTGAGAAGAATATTCACAGTCTGAAACTTATTCTGCACAAAATGCTACATCGTTGTTAGTTTTGCTTTTTGATAATTGTTTTTAAAATGTGGAAAAATAAGAAGTATCAATGAAGAGCCAGAAGCAAGATGATAAATGCTGAGATGACATTATCGTTAAGTTGCTGATTTTCATATTTTATAGTCTTAACCAAAATTTGTTATTTGGGGAAAGCAATAATAGCTGTAATTAAGGATGTAACAGGGCAAGACCTCATTTACAAGCCAGTGATTATCTTATTGGCTTCAAATTTTTTACAATATAGAAAACTAGAGAATGAGTGATTAAAATGGTAATTACAGAATAAATTGAAAGCTTACTAGTGGAAAATAAAAAGTTGCCTGTCGAAGATTAGTTGTTGCAAATTTGGAAAAGGTTGCATGGATTCATAAAATTTGAGAGGATGGAAGCAAGCAAGACATTTCATCCATTTTTGAGTTAAAGATATAGTGAAAATATTTTAAAATATTTAACTGATATTACCCTTTAATATCTAGTGAAGAAAAAATTTCTCCAAATTACGTTGAGGACTTAAGCGAGACGACAACTACACTAACCATTTAATGCAGTTTCAAATAGTATTGAAAAAAGTGCTTTCACTATGCAAATGACTACATACAGTAGGAAACCCCTGAACCAGTTTGAGACCCAGAGAGTGATTACCATATCAGAGTTCACACTGCTATACAGTATATTCCAGTTCAAAGACATTGAATTTTTGCCAGATTTGTAAACCGCCTCGAGTCCCCTCTCAGGTCGAGAAAGGCAGGGTAGAAATGAAGTATATTAATAATAAATAAATACACAAGCTACAGAGTACTGGTGCATATTAAGGGCTTTTATGGGAGCTTGTTATTTGACTGTTGCATTAACTGTTCAGTGTAGATAGGGCCTAAGGGGACTTAATCATAGAGTTAGAGGAGCTTACAAGGGCCATGAGTACTAGGACCAATGTGTATCTGTCCACAAATTGAGGACACAATTTGAGGAATGCTAATGAATATAAAGACCTTTTCCCATTTTTCCATTATGAATCTTTACAATTCATTGGAAGAGTTCTTAGCACATCTACTACATAATATATGTAAAGTTACATAATACACATTATGTCCATAAAAATAAAAACTTCCATAAAATTAAGAATATAATTTATTATGTTCTCATTTCAGTGTTGTGCCAAACATTTATATTACATTTATGCAGCCAGTTGCATTCACTTTGCTTTGGGGGAGGAAAATAGTAGGAGGACTGAAACCTGACATTTGAAATTTGTAATGGTGAGGTCCTTTCTTTTACCTAAGACCCCTTCCACACAGCTGAATAAAATCCCACATTTTCTGCTTTAAACTATAACGAATATATGGATTCAGATTACGCAGTTCAAAACGGATATTGTGGAATTTTCTGCCTTGATATTCTGGGTTATATGGCTGTGTGGAAGGGTCCTTAGTTCACACTATAAATGAGATTTTTGTATGAAACTCAGGGCGCTTCCACACAGTCATATAACCCAGAATATCAAGGCAAAAAATCCCACAATATCTGCTTTAAACAGGAATATCTGAGCTCACACTGCCATATATTCCAGTTCAAAGCAGGAAATGTGGGATTTTATTCAGCTGTGTGGAAGAGCCCTCGCTCCTCTTGAACTTGAGTTAAAACCTGGGAAAAAGCATAGTGATGTAAATTATGTGGATTTTCAAATGAAGAATCAATGACAGCTGTGGAAACTGCAGAGATATGTAACAGAAGGATGGAAAACATACAACACCAGGCACTACCTCATAACCATAGAGTAGACCCAAAAACACATATAAATGTCAAAATAAATGCTACATGGCAGGAAAGGAAACTCAGGGTTACTGTTACAAGCACCCCATGCTATGAACAATAAAAATAAAAACTTATATAAAACTAAGAAACACTGGAAAGAAAAATAGCATACCATACAGTTTCTCGCAGCATACCTCCTTAATGCAAACAAATTGTTGCAAACAATTAGCAAGAACAAAGAGTTACAGTAAAGTCAATAAGGAGTTCCATGTTAATCTCACCTGCAAGTTCCAAACAATTATATTGTACAAAAATGGTTCACCGAGAGGTCCAGCACATTCATTGATCAACACAGAAGGCCAGATGTCAGGGACTCCTGGGTGTTGTTCTTAGATGCTGTTGTAATTTGTTTTCAAATTACTTCTCTGAGACCTGGTTTATTCATCTGTGAAATTTGCTCAGTATGGATATTTACTGCAGAGGTGTGCAAAGATGTTTGATATTATGAAGCATTCAGCCTCCCTGTACATTAAAGCTACAAATGGTTCCTATTAGGCTAAATCTCAAAATCCTGATTCAATCATGGTGCTACAACATATTCTAGTTTGAATCATTTCTCTACCACATGCTCTTAACATATGGAAAAGTAAAATATTTTTCAATCAGACACACTAAAATGTATCTTGAACAGTATTTGGAAAAGTGTTATTCAACTATTGAGAGAGTGGATTGACTCGGGCCCCTTTTTTTCAAAAGTAATGATCCACTTCTGTAGCATATAGAGCCCTTCCAGACAGCCATATAACCCAGATTATCAAGGCAGAAAATCCCACAATATCTGCTTTGAACTGGGTTATCTGAGCTCACACTGCCATATATTCCAGTTAAAATCAGAAAATGTGGGATTTTATTCAGCTGTGTAGAAGAGGCCACAGTTACAAGGAGATAATACCTCTTGATAAAGCAGCTTCATAGGCCACCAGTTCATTTCTGGGCATATTTGAAAGTGCTGGTGATGACCTATAAAGCCCTGTATGACCTAGACCCCACCTACACTGAGATGGCTAGACAACAACCTCCTACAAAAGCACACACAAGAAAGCTCTTAATGTGCATCAGTGCTCTGTGGTTTGTGTAATCACTATCCTGGCATCAAGCTAGTTTGAGGATTTCCCATGTAATAATCTGCACAGCGTAACTTCTTTCTTCAGTACTGTCTTGAAACTGCAAAACATGGTCAGTGTACATAGGACCCTTGGTCCAGACTGTCTTTAAGATCATATCTCTCCATTAGACTCTGTCAGAACTCTAAGATCAACACAGGAAGGCTTTCTCGCAGGCTGCTTCTACACAGGGATTTAATCCAGATCAGAATGTGGATTAAAGAGATCAATTTCTGCTCCTGAGAGTCTCCACAGCCACACCAGGAACTGTGAAGAAGTTCCCATGGCATCCACAAAGCTTTTCTTACCCTGTTGGGAGAAATGTGCTGAACAGAAGCAGTCCATTGGATGAGAATCAGTGAGATTATCACTGAGAATCAGGGAATCATGGCAGGGGAAGAATAGAAATGGGAAAGCAATTCCTTCACATGGTAAAGATGTTTGCTTATTTTCCTAAGAATGTCTCATCCAGTTCCTGCACCTGGATATTCCAGTGGTGGTCCTGTTTCCAGAAGCACTGCACACGTTGCTCCTGAATTCCTACTCTGCACCAACCATACACTGGTCAGGTGTAGCAAATTTTATCACCGATTTTGGACTTTCCAGTAAGTTTTGCTAATGTGCTGGATCGGGCTAAATATTGGGTATGCATTTTCTGGAATACCCCACCCTTTTTTTATTCCACTTTATTCTGGATTTTCAGGCCTCTTGATGAGGCCTCAGTCCCACTGCCACCACAAGCTTCCTTATTAAGAACTATAGGGAGAACAGCCTTCTTAGTGTATACACATACCCTCTGGAACTCCCTGTGTTTTCTGGTCATCTTTGGTGACCCCTCTAACACCCCTTCATAACACCCCGCCCCCAGGGATCCCAACCCCGAGGTTGAGAAATGCTGATTTAAGGGATATCCACCACAATGAGCTGATTTTATGGCAACAATAGATGCCCAATTAAAAGGTTTTGGGGTATTGCTCCGGCTGGAAAATGAAATTGCCCAATCTAGATTGCAAAGACCCAGACAGACACTGACACCTTTATGTACTATTGCTTTCCAAAAGAGTTTAAAAAACCATCCTTATCCAGGCTAGAAACCTGTCAGAATCACAATGTTGTTCAAAAGTTGTCTTGAACAGCATCACCCCCACACACACACACACACACACACACAGACACTCATCTTTTCCCCCTAGAATCCTGAAACTCTTCAGCTTGTGCCAGATTCACCTAAGTTAGAAACACTGATAAGAACTCACTAATTAAATCAATTAAAATATTCAATTTAGTTAGAAATGTTCTAACAACTTAATTTATTTTACTTAATTGAATAACATATGTAGAAATTTCAGCAACAAGTTAATTGCAGAATTAAGTTATTAAGTTATTTGTTAATTAAATGAGAGATTGCATTAAAGACCCAATGGATTTTACATTGTTTTTTGGTTGGATCTTTACCAAGGCCTATTTCTCTTGGGTTTTTGAAACGGTTCCTTGATATTTATTAGCTCCTCAGAACGTAGTGTTTTATGTCCCAAGGTTCAAGCTACTTACAGAAGAGTAGTTCTGGTGGAATAATTGTGCTGAGTGCTTTTATAGTTGGCAGTTTCCGTGATTAATTTTTCAAAATCATATCCTACTTCTAAACATAGCAAAGTATCCACATTATTGAAAGCAAAAATTTATTTTCATCTGTAAAATCAGGAAGACTTCAGAAAGTTGTAGTCCATGTGAAATAAATAGAGAGAAAATGTTATGAAGAAAAGGAATTATCAAGTTACAGAAAACCATGGAGTTTTATCTTCTTGCTTTGCATGTAAAGAATTGAAGGAAACCCACTATATCTTGAAAACAAATTAGGGTGCAAGTTGATATTTAACAATCAAATTTCTGCTGTGAATTGTTGTTGTTTATTCGTTCAGTCACTTCCGACTCTTTGTGACCTCATGAACCAGCCCACACCAGATATTCTTGTTGGCTGTGGCCACCCCCAGTTCCTTCAAAGTCAAGCCAGTCACTTCAAGGATTCCATCTATCCATCTTGCTCTTGGTCTTCCCCTCTTCTTTTTTTCTTCCATTTTCCCCAGTATCATTGTCTTCTCCAAGCTTTCCTGCCTTCTCATTATGTGGCCAAAGTACTTCATCTTTGCCTCCAATATCCTTCCCTCCAGTGATCAGTCAGGCATTATTTCCTGGAGTATGGATTGGTTTGATCTTATCGCGGAATTAAGATTAAACAATATTCAGTATTTTGTTGAAAGTGTTTACATTAAATTAAAATATATCTCTGCTCAATGTCTTCTTCATTTATCAGCAAAATGCACCCATGCTATTCTTCTTTAGTTGTTGTAGGATTATTATTTCATAGGAAAAGGTAATTTGCATGCTAAAAAGAAATGTTTAAGATATTAATTATCTATTGTAATAATAATAAACACTCAGCAATGGCATAACTGGATAGAATCTCTCCTGGGTGATTTTCCTAGGAAAAAACGAACTAGCTTCTGTTTTCCGCTTGTCCCTGAACATGTGCCGTATTCCCTACATTGATATCAAGTTTTCTTTCTTTAAAAGTAATTTAAACATACATGGTCTATACATGCCTAATGGTCAGTAATTGCAATGGACCCTAGTACAGCTTGCTTCTGGGTAAGTGGCTTTATAATAGATTGCAACCTGAAAGGGAAAGCAACTCTGAAATGAGACCTTTATCCACACCCAATTATCTCTCTCACACACAATATTTTCTCCCTCCCTGTTCCTAAAGCTATCAAAATACAAAAAAGCTGTTCATTTAACAAGGACAGGAAGCAAGCGTTTACTTCTGCTCTTAATGCATTCTTTACCTATTCCAACATTGATCATTGAGTGTCACTTTAACCCTGTAATAACAATGGCAGTTTAGCATGGCTGAGCATAGCATATGTAAGCAAGTACAACAGGGAAGAGATCAATGATTCACTCTACAATTTTAAATCTTTACAGCCACAAATGTGGTGTTAATCACAGCTTTAACTTCCCTCATTAGCTAAATGCAAATGAAAACCAGTAGCAAGTTGATTTTTCAAAAACACTTGGGAAGAATAGTGCCTGAAGGAAGAATACCAACTGCAAATTGCCTGACATCTTTGTAGAACATCTCTGATTTGGGATAAACTGGCAAACCCAGGGGCACCTAATGGCATAAACGGAAACAAGGTAGCACAGGTATGTCATATAAAACTCATCCAAGTGGACAGTATGACCTTTCACCATTATTATTTCTCACTTTGTTTTGTCTCTCCCCACCCCTGTCCCACATCTCATTTTAACTGCTCCTTGACATACCCCACTAAAGTAAAAAATCTCATTCATTCTTTCCCAAGCTCTTTAGCTTCAGACACCAGCAAGGTTCATCAGCAATTTGTGGGCTCTTCTACACATGCACTCAAATCCAACTTCAAGCCACCTTGAGGTCAGGGTGTCTGCAAAACGTACACCCTCCCAATGCATTCTGCTACACAAATTCAACCAGAAATTGTGGGTTTTTAAGTTTAAAAAATCACCAGAAATTCCAGATCAAGCCATAAAATCTGCTGAAGTTGATCAGCATATATCTCGTGCAAAGCAAGAATCTGGAAGCAACATGCAGAGTACTAATGTGGACAGGGATAATACTGAAGCATTCAAAGGAAGGACTCGGGTTCACAGCTTGCACAGAAGGTAAACAGACACCTCCTCCTAGAGAGGAAACCACAGTATTTCCATTGGAGTGCTCACTTTTCCTTCCTAGGCTGCTGTTTTTCAATGCATCTTGCCAGAGGAGGCAGGAAAAAATAAATATTCCTTGGATCAGATTGATCTACACTCAATGGACCTTTGTGGACACACACTCCACAGAGAACCAGTTATCTTTAATCCACATGCTGATCTGGATTACAGAAAATTACATTTAATATAAATAGATTGGTTCTTCAATGTCTCACTCAAACCAGATTATTGACTGAAACATCACTCCCTTCTTTGATATTTATTTACAGTATTTTTTACCCCCCCTTCTCAACCCCCCCCCCTGGGGACTCAGAGCGGCTAGGGATTTACTAATACTTTATTTATATACTTTATTTATATACTGTCCTATCTCCCCTAGGGAACTCAGGGCGGTTTCCATACATGTAAAATACATAAAAGAATATACAGGGTATTCAAACAAAAAATGAAAATATGAACACAAAACAAATACAGAGTAAAACAAAGTTCAAATAATATCACCCGTGTTGCGAAAGTCCATAAAACTGCACTTATCTAAGGACTATTCAAAGTTCAGGTACTTTTCATTGAAAAAAAGTGTCTTTTGGGGGAGAGTTGCATAGAAAATGGTCTTCCACACAGAACAATCTCATATGTGTTTTTCACTGCAGGTGTGTCCTGGTTTGCATAGATTCTTATCCTAATATTCCCCTTATCAGGTGTTTTCATACTCAAGGAACCCATTTTTCATATGTCAATTTAATATTTTCAAGTATTTCTGTCATCCATGTTCTTAAAGAACCCTCTTACTCATTAGAAGCCCAGTGTCTAGCACTTAATGATTAAATATGAATCTTCAAACTACAGACAGATTTTAATTACTTTTAATTAAAATAACCCAGAGATGCTGATTCCCATTAGTATGCATGCTGGGTTGCAGTGTCTATGTTTCACATTCTTGGAACGGTGACACAGATACATACACAAGAAGGCACACACATCTACATACTTCTTTGGTTTTATAGATGACCTAAACAATAATCAACTAACTGGTGAAAACAGAATAGAACAAATTTGTATTTGATCCAATGTGAATACTGCTGAAAGGGAAACAGCCACGTTTATCCATGCATAGTGAAATATATGAGATTATCTTCTGTCTACATTCATACTCTAAAATGAAGTGTTAATCTTGTCAGTTATGCTATACAAATCCCAATGCCTGGTCAGAGCATCTAGATGTAATGTTCTGTCTAATAAAACCCAAAGATTATAGGAAGCTAAACTATTTGGAGGCCTTTTGATAACTGTACTTTTCCCTCCATAATATATTTTGTTAATTGAGAAATGAGATCAGAGAAATGAAATCACAATAGGCCAGTTTGGCTGTACCTCCCTGCCCTCCATGTCTTGCTGCTGGGAGGTGGAATTGTAGTGTCCTATTGTGGTGGCCAAAGCTGAATAAAGTTAACCCCCTGAGCCTTATCAAACCAGGGGGGTGGCAATCCAGGGAGCAGAATTAGTATAGTTCCTCTTGCCTTTATGTGATGCTAATCTTGGTGAGATGGTTTGGATACTCAAATTATATTCTTTCCTGCCCACAAAAGGACGTATCTCTCTGCCATCCATTTTATAAAAGCTGTAGCTGATAATATTCAGAACAAATAAAAAAAACAGTTGCTTTTTTAATCCCCTTTAAATCTCATTAATTTTCTTTCCCAGCTTTATGGATGCACTTCACTTAAGATGTGAGCCTATTCTTTCAGTATATGCTGTTGCTTCCTTAACATGCTGCCCAGTCCCTTTGACACCACAGACAGACAATCAAATTTTCATTTTGCTTTGATCTAACTGAACAAAGTTCTATTTGGGAGCTTGCTAAATCCATTTATTTATTTATTTATTTGCAAGTTTGTGAGATAAAGTGCACAGCTTGTTTATTTATTTTATTTACTTTATTTTTATCCCACCTTTTTCTTTTTTCTATTTTAAAAAATATTTTTTTAATTTCTAGATGTTGAACATTTTAAATACATTTAAATACTAAAAATATGAACAGTTTCAACATAAGAGTACTCACAGCATGTTAACTATCTCAGTTGTAATGCAATAACCTTTGCACATTTTTTCTGTCCTGAGCAAAAAGAAAATATAAAGGTAAAGAATATAAAGGTTAAATTATATATACTTAACCTGACAGTTTTGTTGTTGTTGTTGTTACCCCACTTTATCTCCCCCAAGGGCTCTCAAAGCGACTTGACATAAAAACATTAGCACAGCATTTAAAACATACAAATAATAAAACAGAATGAAATATTAAAAGTATTAAAAGATTCACAGTTATAAAAGTAAATCTCCCTCTGAGTAAGTAATTAGTTCTTATTTAAAAATAAGTTAAACATGGAACAATCAAGAAAAGTAAAACCGTTCCAATTCTTGATTTTAGATTTCTGAAATCATTTCAGAATTGAACCACCAGCAGCCCCTACATCCAAAACGAGTTTTGAACCATTGTTTTCCTTGATTAAACAGGCCTACTATCTGTATTGGAACATTTTCGATCTCCATTAACTTTAATTTTAGCTCTTTGTTCTGTGTATATGCCTTGTATTTCACTAATAAATTTTCACCATATCTTAAGTTCTTTCGTAATTCTATAATGAAATTCCAGTTTAGTCTGCTGAAGGCCTTTTCATCATTCAGTAGTAAAATTCCCCCCTTTTTAACTTTTGCATTTTGGATGTGTTTAATTATATTTAGGATTATTCTTGTATTATCTTAATTTGCTGTCCAGGTAGAAAGCCTGCTTGATCTGATTTGATCCAATTGCTTAGTGTTGTTTTTATTCTATTTGCCAATATTGGTGTTAATATTTTATAATCTATATTTAGCAATGAAATATTATTTTTGTATTATCAGTGTTATTTCATCTTTCATCATCTTGTAGTATGTTGCCATGTAGTCATCTGAGCCCAGGGATTTATCTGTCTTAACATTCTGAATTATCTCATCAATTTCCTGTATTGTTATTCATCCATTCAGATGTTCCTGGTCTTCTTCTGAGAAGGTTGGTAGCTTTTGAGTTTTTATGTATTATGCTACTGATTCTGTTGGGCCTCTTCCTTTTGGTATAGATCCTGGTTAAAAAAATCTTTAAAGTAAAGCTAAGTCCTTTTAGAGCAGATTTAGGCAGGCACTATATAGTTATTGGGAAACAGAACCATGATTCTGACACTGTGGATACATGCATGATGGATTACTTGAAGAACAAGCGGAGAGAGGGATAACTGCAAAACAGCCTATGTCCTGGAGAGAAATTATGCACATATTTTCCCCAGTATAACTGTGTCATCAAATCTAGTAGTCTTTCTTGGCCATCCACAGCTCAAGATGGCCCATAATGTTATGTGCCACTATTCCTTTATTTCAGATTTTGTATGCAGTTTCTCTTCATAAAATAAACTCAAGATGTCTTTCTAAAAATCTATAAAATATGTGAAAATTATCGAATAAATCAAACTCAGGACAAATTTAATGAAATGCATACAAATTAAACAATTAATACTAGTCTAATACTCATAAAAATATGAAAGTCCAAGTAACCTATGTAAATTTTTGAAGAAAAAAGCCAACGAAGAGTCTGGGTTGCTACAGTTGCAGGAATAGGTAAGATTGGCAATGTTACCTTTGTATCCTCATGTGGCCCTTTAAATTGTCCTTCCTCTCAAATTGAAATTAACGCAGATTATTTTTCACATGGGGAAAGTCATTTTACTTGACAGTTGGTGTGTTTTATCACTGCATTTGATGTAAGTCACTTAAACCCTTTGAAGTCTGATAATGAATAAAAAGCATAATTATTAATAATCAGCTTTGTTGCTATGCCTGTATCTGATATGCATAAGAAATTGACTGACAAAGAGAGACCATATATTTCCATTTGCACAAAAGCAAATTCTGGTAAATTTCCCTGGGGTGAAGTTGTCCCTACTGTATGTAAAGCAAATAGCCCACAGAAAAATGCTTCTTTTTTGTATTCAGTGAAGGAGAGCCAAGTCAGTCATAACCATGACTGACAGTTGGCCATCTGTATTTTTCATTAGTAATTCTACCCTTTGCTTACTCACTGCTCCATGTAATCAAGCAAATCCTTTTCAAGCTTGAAAAGTATTCTAGCAGCATCTATCATAGTCAAAAATAGTGTCTGTGCCTGTACTTTCTACAATTTAAATGTGACAATCAGAATGCTGGTAAATTAATAGTGCAGGTTCGTTCATTCCTTGAGGATGATTAATTTATGACAGTCCAACAAGGTATTCAAGGCTAGCTTGTTGTTTGTGCCAAATGAGTTTCAGCTTTTCTGAAACATCAGTAACGAATTCTGATTCAGAGCCTTTTTCAACAATGTACTCTCCAGGTGTTGTTGGCTAATCCTCATCAGCCACTTCTATTGACCATGTTGTAGGAAGTCACTAGGTGTTGTACAGATTACCAAATTGGGAAAACTGATCTAAACAAAGTTCACTTAGAAAAAAGAGAAACATGTGCAATAGGTCTCCATATCCACAGATTCTGCATCCATAAATTCAATCAACACAGTTTGGAAATATTTTTTAAAAATCAATAATCAAACATTATGCCATGTGCTGATATAAAAGCATACTTTGCGGTAGCCTCTCTCTCGATTTCATAG
>JARBWK010000012.1:76411652-76435549 GCA_030556195.1 Anolis apletophallus | reverse complement strand
ATAAAATAATAAAACAGAATGAAATATTAAAAAGTATTAAAAGATTCACAGTTATAAAAGTAAATCTCCCTCTGAGTAAGTAATTAGTTCTTATTTAAAAATAAGTTAAACATGGAACAATCAAGAAAAGTAAAACCGTTCCAATTCTTGATTTTAGATTTCTGAAATCATTTCAGAATTGAACCACCAGCACCCCCTACATCCAAAACGAGTTTTGAACCATTGTTTTCCTTGATTAAACAGGCCTAGCTGTCACGATCACGGACGTAGCGGGCCCCTTAATCACACACACAGAGACGTACTGAAGGCTAACTACTTTATTGAGTATAAAAACAGTTCCAAAGAGTAAATAGTCCAATAATATGCAAGTGTCCAAAAGGTAATAATCAAAGTAGTCCAAAGTAATGTAGCAAATAAGCTGGAAGCGTGGCAAGGCTCCCGAATCCAATGCGGATCAGGAACAGGGCAAGGCTCCGCAAACCAATGCGGCTCAAGAAACAAGGCAAATGCAAGGCAAGGCTTGATGACCACTGCTGGCTTGTGGTCCCACTCCGCTTCACGCCTATTCAGGAAAGACGTGGCCGGAGAACTGAGGATGCGTTCCCACGGACCCTATACTTAATCCGTCGGCCGAGGTCCACGACGCCCTAGGCTCCTTTCGTCTCCACCCTGCTCACGGACCTCGGTCGGTCTAGGACCCTCGACCAAGCCCTCCTGCTAGACCTCCCGATGTCTCGTCTCCTATCGAAGGAGCGACCTTGCCTCTCGGCAGCTGTGTCGCTATCTTCCCTGAGAACTTTCCTCCCTGGCACTTTCCCACCTCGGGTTCGTCCATGTTTACATTCTCGGGCTCCTGGGAATTCCTCCCGGGTGTTCATAACTCCTTCGCTGCTTCCCATCTCCACCTGGTGATCAGAATCTAGCTGGGCCCAAACAACATTTCATCCCATGCCAAGCTCTCTGTGGGAGACTGCGGCCCATCCGAAGGGCCCTGTGCTTCACCCCAGTCATCTAGCTTATCCTCCGAATCCACCTCTGCTGCTGCAGGCCCTAATGCTAATGGAACCCCAGGACCTATTCCCTTGCCCCCTCCAGGCACGAACGAGAACTGCTGTGCTACACTATCCCCCCCTCAGGGCCCCTCCTCCGAGGCCGCCTCGAGGTTTGGGTTTGTCAGGGTACTTGCGGTGAAAACGAGCCACGAGATCCGGAGCATGGACATCCCGAGCCCGGTCCATGAACGTTCTTCCGGTCCCAACCCCTTCCAGTCAAGCAAATACTCTAATCTCTCCCCGTAGCGGATGCGAGCATCCAAGATGTCCTGGACCTCCAACTCCTCCTCGCCATCGCGCATCACAGGGGGAGGAGGCGCCAGCGTCACGTCCGGCCGCACCCCCTACGCCGGGCGGAGCAACGAACGATGAAACACCGGGTGGAGCTTCATGGCCGCTGGGAGTTGTAGTTTGAAGGAAACAGGCCCCACCTTCTCCAAACCTTTGTAGGGACCCAAAATCTCGCGCCCAGCTTGCGGCTGGGTCGCTGCGTAGGCAAATTCTTGGTGGACAGCCAAACTTTATTCCCCACAAGGATGTCAGGACCCTCCTGGCGCCGCCGATCAGCCATCCGCTTGTAGTCGGCTTTTGCCTGGTCCAATTGAGTGCGCAGCAAGTCTTGGAGTGCAGTGAGCTCTCGAAGCCAATCCTTAGCCTCATGAAAACGTCTCCGACGGGTCCACCGGCGGGTAGAACCGAGGTGGTGTCCATAGTTAGCAAAGAAAGGAGTCTCTTTGATGGATTCCTGCGCCGCATTGTTGTAAGCAAACTCTGCCAGGGACAACAAGGACGCCCAATTGTTCTGCTGATAGTTGACATAGCAGCGCAGGTACTGCTCCAAGGTGGCATTAACCCTTTCGGTCTGGCCATCGGTCTGCGGGTGATGAGCCGTGGACATCCGCACATCAATCCCCAGCAACTTCTGGACAGCCTTCCAGAACTGGGAAGTGAATTGGGTGCCCGGTCAGTCACCAGGCTCTGTGGAAGTCCATGCAGCCAAACACATGTTGCACAAACATATCAGCAGTCTCTTTGGCAGTAGGCACCCCACACAGGGGATGAAGTGTCCCATCTTGGTGAAACAGTCCACCACGACCAGTATCGAGGTGAAACCCTTGGACTTGGGGAGATCGGTGATGAAATCGGCCAAATCATCTTCCAAGGAGCAGAGGGGGTCAGAAGCGGCTGGAGCAAACCAGCCGGCTTGCCCCCCTGGTTCTTAGCCCGGTGACACACAGGGCAGGATCCCACATAGTCCTCCACATCCCTCCGCACTTTAAGCCACCAAAAGTCCCGTAGGGACCAGTTGCAGAGTCTTGAAAAAGCCCAAAATGGCCTGCGGCCCGGCTATCGTGGGGGCAAAGCTTGAGAATGTCCTCCCGCTCCGCCCAGGGAAACATAGACAGAGTCCCGGTGGTAGAGCACCCGTTCTTTACCTGGAAAGGGGCTTAGCCCCTTGGTCAGCTGCTCCTGCCTCCACGGATCGGTCCGCTGGCGAGCCTGAACACGGACACTCAATGGTCTCTTTTGTCACCAGGCTGGCGGAGCCACTGGAGGGTTACCAGGAAGCGCCCGAGCAGCCGCAAAGTTCTCCGCTTTAAGCAATCGAGCCTCGACGGCCCGTCGCCCTCACGAACGTACTCCGGCTTTCGGGACAACGCATCAGCTTACTTGGTCTGCTTGTGGGTCACATAGTGAATGCGAAAATTGAATCGCTCAAAGAACAGGGACCATCTCTGTTGCCTCTGGTTCAATTTGCGCTGGGACTTCAGATGCTCCAAGTTCCGGTGGTCGGTGTGGACTTCACCGGAACTTGGCCCTTCAAGCAGGTGTCTCCAGACCTCGAAAGCCACCTTGATGGCCAAAAGTTCCTTCTCCCAAATGGGTAGTTCTTTTCCGGAGCCGTCAGCTGCCGGGAGTGGTAGGCACAGGGCAACAAGTCCGTCCCCTGAGGCTGTAGCAGGATCGCTCCCACCGCCACATCCGAAGCATCGGCCTGACGATGAAAGGGGTGCGAGGGTTGGGGTGCTGCAAAAGCGGCTGGGTGGTGAACAGCTGCTTCAACTTGCGGAACCCCACGTCCGACTCCGGAGTCCACCGGAACGGCACCTTCCCCCGCAAACACTGGGTGATCGGATCAGCCCACTTGGCAAAGTCAGGAATGAACTTTCGGTAGTAGTTGGCAAAGCCCAGGAATCTTTGAATGTCTTTGTTGCTAGCAGGGGGTGCCCAGTCGACCACGGCTTGACCTTGGTGTCATCCATGGCAATGCCCGTAGGTGAGATAGGGTAGCCCAGAAAGTCCACCTCACGCAAGTCAAAAGCACATTTCTCCAGCTTAGCATAGAGCCCGTGGGCCCTCAGTCTCTGGGCACTTCCTTGACATGGCGATCATGGGTCACCTGATCCGGAGAAAAATCAGCAGGTCGTCTAAGTAGACTGCCAAATAGCGGTCCAGCAGGTCTCGGAAAATGTCATTCATGAAATGTTGAAACATGCTGGGGCGTTGCACAAACCGAATCCCATCACCAGGTATTCGAAACTTCCCCACTTGGTCTGGAAGGCCGTCTTCCATTCATCACCCTGGCGAATCCGACAAGGTTGTAAGCCCCCCTCAGGTCCAGTTTAGTGAACACC
This sequence comes from Anolis apletophallus, assembly GCA_030556195.1. Taxonomy (NCBI): domain Eukaryota; kingdom Metazoa; phylum Chordata; class Lepidosauria; order Squamata; family Anolidae; genus Anolis; species Anolis apletophallus. Next base: position 76,431,861 of record JARBWK010000012.1, on the reverse strand, counting down.
TTAGCTCCCCGCATCCGCTCCAAGAGCTCGGGGATCAAGGGCAGGGGATAGCGATTCCGGATCGTGATCTTGTTGAGTTCCCTGTAGTCATTGCAAAGCCGCAACTCCCCCGATTTCTTCTTGACGAAAAGAATCGGAGCCCCGGCCGGGATTGGGAGGGTCGAATGAACCCCTTCCGCAGATTCTCATCCAGGAAATCTCGGAGAGCCTGTTGCTCTGGTTCCGAGAGAGGGTAGAGTCCCCCGCGGGATTGGGGCTCCCGGCTGCAGTTCAATGGCACAGTCATAGGGCCGGTGGGGAGGCAAGCGTTCCGCCTCCTTCTCACTGAAGACATCCCAAAAATCCGGCATACTACTTGGGCAGGGTGGCAACATTCTCCACTTCTTGGGCCAGGCACACCCGAGCCGTCATGCAGTGGCCCTGGCAATGGTCCGAAGAAAAAATTAGCTGTCTCTTAGCCCAGGAGATCTGGGGGTCATGGAGCGCGAGCCACACAATGCCCAGGACAATGGGGAAATCTGGGAGCTTGGTCACAAGAAAAGAAATGTCCTCTTTATGGGAACTAGTCCACATCCTGGTAGGAGCTGTATACTGAGTTACAGCCCCGTTTTCAGGACTCTCCCATCGATGGTTTGGACGCCCTTGGGCTCTTGGAGATCAAGAAATTTTAATCCGGCAGACTTGGCATAGTCTGCATCGATGAAGTTGTTGGTCGCTCCCGAGTCAATCATGGCATGGACCATCATCGGTCCCTTCTCGGGCGACCACAAACTGACCATTACAAGGAACAATTGTCCAGTCTTGGGTTCAGGGGGGAGGTTAGCGACATCGGCCGAGTGAGCGAACCCTCTTACACCCGGCCGGTCCCTTCCCCGTCGCCTGAAGGGCCTCTTCGGCCTCTGGGGCCCCCTCCAAGGGCGGCAGAAGCCCTAGGAGTCTTCCCACGCGGTTTCTGGGGGCACTCCTTAGAAAAATGTCCAGCCCCCCCCCGCAGTACCAGCATAAGTTGAGGCGCTGACGCCGTGCCTTCTCCGCCTGGTCCACTTTGGGCCGAACTGTTCCCAACTGCATGGGCTCTGGGTCATCCGGGCCGGCCGGTACTGGCAATTGTCGGGTTGGAACTGTCCAGCCCCTTCCTTCCTCGCCACCGGTTTCTCCATTCCGCCCTTGTCCCACCGCCTCCTGGTCTGCAGTCCTGCTTCCATACGAAGGCTCAAAGTGATGGCGACCTCAAGATCATCGGGCCGGGGATGCTTTAACATCTCCTGTTGCAATTCCGTTGTCAGCCCCGCAATGTAGTGGTAACGTAACGCCGGTACGCCCCACTGTGTCTGGGCAGCCAGGACTCGAAAACGGGAGATGTACTGGGACAGGGATAAATCCTTGCTCGTCAGCCGAGCCAAATCCCTCTCGGCGAGCTCTTCATTCACGGGAGCCCCCCATGTCGCCCTGATCGCGGCTAGGAAAGCCCGCAGCGTGTTCGTATGGGGGGACTGCGCCCGGATCAACGCGGTGGCCCACGTTGCTGCTGTCCCTTCCATCAGGTTGTAAACAAAAACCACCTGGGCTCGATCGGTGGCGAACTCGTTGGGGCGTTGCTCCAAATATAGTTCCACTTGGCACACAAAAACTTCCACCTGGGCCGGATTACCACTAAAGCGGCCAGGTGGGCTCACCCCCGGTGCCGTCCAGCCCGGGTCCGCAGCTCCCCATTCTCGTTGCAACTCTTGTACTTGTACATCAGTCAAGTTAGCCATGGCGACCACTGGCGTGGAGCGCTTCTTGCGGCGTCCCGAGCGGCGTCCCGTGGTGTGATAAGGGGTTCTTGGAGTTCTCCGGCCAGCTGTCACGATCACGGACGTAGCGGGCCCCTTAATCACACACACAGAGACGTACTGAAGGCTAACTACTTTATTGAGTATAAAAACAGTTCCAAAGAGTAAATAGTCCAATAATATGCAAGTGTCCAAAAGGTAATAAGCAAAGTAGTCCAAAGTAACGTAGCAGTTAAGCTGGAGCGTGGCAAGGCTCCGCAATCCAATGCGGATCAGGAAACAGGGGCAAGGCTCCGCAAACCAATGCGGCTCAAGAAACAAGGCAAATGCAAGGCAAGGCTTGATGACCACTGCTGGCTTGTGGTCCCACTCCGCTTCACGCCTATTCAGGAAAGACGTGGCCGGAGAACTGAGGATGCGTTCCCACGGACCCTATACTTAATCCGTCGGCCGAGGTCCGCGACGCCCAGGCTCCTTCGTCTCCATCCCTGCTCACGGACCTCGGTCGGTCTAGGACCCTCGACCAAGCCCTCCTGCTAGACTCGATGTCTCGTCTCCTATCGAAGGAGCGACCTTGCCTCTCGGCAGCTGTGTCGCTATCTTCCTGAGAACTTTCCTCCCTGGCACTTTCCCACTCGGGTTCGTCCATGTTTACATTCTCGGGCTCCTGGGAATTCCTCCCCCCGGGGTGTTCATAACTCCCTTCGCTGCTTCCCATCTCCACCTGGTGATCGGAATCTAAGCTGGGCCCAAACAACATTTCATCCCATGCCAAGCTCTCTGTGGGAGACTGCGGCCCATCCGAAGGGCCCTGTGCTTCACCCCAGTCATCTAGCTCATCCTCCGAATCCACCTCTGCTGCTGCAGGCCCTAATGCTAATGGAACCCCAGGACCTATTCCTTGCCCTCCAGGCACGAACGAGAACTGCTGTGCTACACTACTATCTGTATTGGAACATTTTCGATCTCCATTAACTTTAATTTTAGCTCTTTGTTCTGTGTATATGCCTTGTATTTCACTAATAAATTTTCACCATATCTTAAGTTCTTTAGTAATTCTATAATGAAACTAGCTGTACCCGGCCACGCTTTGCTGTGGCTGACTGGTGGTTTCCAAAGTGAAGTCCTGAGAAAGTAGTGGTATTAGACTCAGTTGGAAGGGACTCCCAAAGGTCATCTAGTCCAGCCCCCTCCTTTATGACAGGCAAAAATATAGAATTACTATGATATTATTATATATTATTATTATTGGACACAGTTGGGACTCCCAAAGGTCATGTAGTCCAGCCCCCTCCTTTATGCCAGGCAGGAATATAGAGTTATTTTATTATTATACATTATTATTAGTATTATTATTATTATTGGACTCAGTTGGAAGGGACTTCCAAAGGTCATCTAGTCCAGGCCCCTCTTTTTTTCCAGGCAGGAATATAGAGTTACTATTTTATAATTATACATTATTATTATTAATAATATTATTATTATTACATTCAGTTGGAAGGGACTCCTAAAGCTCATCTAGTCCACCTGTTTGGACTCTGAGCATGGGCAGAGTTCCTTTGAGGAGGGTGGGGGAGGGGCTGAGGCTGTTAAGAATGGTGGGAGGGGGGCTCAAGCTGACCCAGGGCTGTCCTAGAGCCAAGCCTGTGCTGGTTCCTTCCCTTGCAGGGTCTCACCTCGTGTAGTGACCTCGTCCAGCCATTCCGAGACCCCCCAGGCCTGCTTTTGAGGCTGGCATCTGTGTCGCAGGGGATCCTGGGAATTGTAGTTCCCCGGGGTTTTTTTGGCTGTTTTGAGTTTTGTGTGTGTGTATGTGTGGTTTTTGAGGGCTAAACACACCTTATGTTATTTTATATGGGTCTGGGGTGTTCTGTGTGCTATGTTTGGTTCAAAGCCATTGCTGGGGGATTTCAGAGGAGTTGGGAGTCCCAAGCTGCTGGAGGGAAGGAGGGCTGAAGTTGGGCCAGGCGTGCTGTAGAAGGTCTTCCTCCCCGTCCTCTCCTCCTCCTCCTTGGCAGTGTGGGAAGGGAGGAAGGAGGAAAGGGAAGAGGTGAACTCTGCTTACCCCTAAGTGTCTTCCTTCCTTCGCTGTTATGCTAGGTGGCGAGGGGGCAAGGGGAGGAGGGGTGTGCAGGTGCTGCACAGCACCACTTCCTGCTTGTCATTCCTCCTCTCCTCCGCCCGTCCCCCCTCTCTCTCTTCTCCCTCTCTCCCTCATCGTTCAGCTGTTTCCTTTCCCTCTGTGTTTCTCCAGGGAAAGGAAACAGCGGAAGGTTTTTTCCCCTTTCCTTTCGCCTCCCACATGGAAAGAGGCAAAGCGTCCCTCCCCTTTCCCCCTCCTCCTTCTCCTCCTCCTCCTCTCCGCTTGTGCAGGCCGCGGGGGGCTTGGAAGGAGCACGGCGCGGGCAGGAGCAGCAGCGAGGCCTGCCCGCCTCCTTACCCTCTGGGCTCTTCTCCCGCCCAGCCGGAAACAGCTGGTCCAGGCCCCAAGGAGGCGGAGGCGGGGAGGGAGGGGGCCGGTCTGGCTCTGGGAGGAGGAGGCAGCAGCGACATGGCGGCTTCCTTCTTCCATGCTGTTACTGCTTCCTCCTCCTCGCCGCCGCTGCCACCACAGCCGCCAGGGCCTTCCTTGGGGTGCCGGCGGGGGCTTTGAATGTTTCTTTTGCACGGGCTTCGTTTGGTCGGGCCGCTGCGCTTTGTCTCTTGAACGTTCTAAATGTTCGCGCTGGCAGCGGAAAGGCCGGGGTGGGAGTTCCGCTGGCAGTTTTTTGGGGATCGTTTTTGGGGTGTTGGGAGGTACGTAGGTTCTGTTTTTTTGGCGTTGTCTGTACCTCATGGAATGGTGCATTCGGTTGTCAAGTTTGCTGGTTGTGGGAGCCATAGTTTCATTGTCTATATACGACATTAAACGGACTGAACAAAAATATATATGGAGATTCCAGTTTAGTCTGCTGAAGGCCTTTTCATCATTCAGTAGTAAAAATTCCCCCCTTTTTAACTTTTGCATTTTGGATGTGTTTAATTATATTTAGGATTATTCTTGTATTATATTAATTTGCTGTCCAGGTAGAAAGCCTGCTTGATCTGATTTGATCCAATTGCTCAGTGTTGTTTTTATTCTATTTGCCAATATTGGTGTTAATATTTTATAATCTATATTTAGCAATGAAATATTATTTTTGTATTATCAGTGTTATTTCATCTTTCATCATCTTGTAGTATGTTGCCATGTAGTCATCTGAGCCCAGGGATTTATCTGTCTTAACATTCTGAATTATCTCATCAATTTCCTGTATTGTTATTCATCCATTCAGATGTTCCTGGTCTTCTACTGAGAAGGTTGGTAGCTTTTGTGTTTTTATGTATTATGCTACTGATTCTGTTGGGCCTCTTCCTTTTGGTATAGATCCTGGTTAAAAAAAATCTTTAAAGTAAAGCTAAGTCCTTTTAGAGCAGATTTAGGCAGGCACTATATAGTTATTGGGAAACAGAATCATGATTCTGACACTGTGGATACATGCATGATGGATTACTTGAAGAACAAGCGGAGAGAGGGATAACTGCAAAACAGCCTATGTCCTGGAGAGAAATTATGCACATATTTTCCCCAGTATAACTGTGTCATCAAATCTAGTAGTCTTTCTTGGCCATCCACAGCTCAAGATGGCCCATAATGTTATGTGCCACTATTCCTTTATTTCAGATTTTGTATGCAGTTTCTCTTCATAAAATAAACTCAAGATGTCTTTCTAAAAATCTATAAAATATGTGAAAATTATCGAATAAATCAAACTCAGGACAAATTTAATGAAATGCATACAAATTAAACAATTAATACTAGTCTAATACTCATAAAAATATGAAAGTCCAAGTAACCTATGTAAATTTTTGAAGAAAAAAGCCAACAAAGAGTCTGGGTTGCTACAGTTGCAGGAATAGGTAATATTGGCAATGTTACCTTTGTATCCTCATGTGGCCCTTTAAATTGGCCTTCCTCTCAAATTGAAATTAACGCAGATTATTTTTCACATGGGGAAAGTCATTTTACTTGACAGTTGGTGTGTTTTATCACTGCATTTGATGTAAGTCACTTAAACCCTTTGAAGTCTGATAATGAATAAAAAGCATAATTATTAATAATCAGCTTTGTTGCTATGCCTGTATCTGATATGCATAAGAAATTGACTGACAAAGAGAGACCATATATTTCCATTTGCACAAAAGCAAATTCTGGTAAATTTCCCTGGGGTGAAGTTGTCCCTACTGTATGTAAAGCAAATAGCCCACAGAAAAATGCTTCTTTTTTGTATTCAGTGAAGGAGAGCCAAGTCAGTCATAACCATGACTGACAGTTGGCCATCTGTATTTTTCATTAGTAATTCTACCCTTTGCTTACTCACTGCTCCATGTAATCAAGCAAATCCTTTTCAAGCTTGAAAAGTATTCTAGCAGCATCTATCATAGTCAAAAATAGTGTCTGTGCCTGTACTTTCTACAATTTAAATGTGACAATCAGAATGCTGGTAAATTAATAGTGCAGGTTCGTTCATTCCTTGAGGATGATTAATTTATGACAGTCCAAAAAGGTATTCAAGGCTAGCTTGTTGTTTGTGCCAAATGAGTTTCAGCTTTTCTGAAACATCAGTAACGAATTCTGATTCAGAGCCTTTTTCAACAATGTACTCTCCAGGTGTTGTTGGCTACAATCCTCATCAGCCACTTCTATTGACCATGTTGTAGGAAGTCACTAGGTGTTGTACAGATTACCAAATTGGGAAAAACTGATCTAAACAAAGTTCACTTAGAAAAAAGAGAAACATGTGCAATAGGTCTCCATATCCACAGATTCTGCATCCATAAATTCAATCAACACAGTTTGGAAATATTTTTTAAAAATCAATAATCAAACATTATGCCATGTGCTGATATAAAAGCATACTTTGCGGTAGCCTCTCTCGATTTCATAGACCCCCAGCCTCTCTCTAGCAGTTTGTATAGGGGGAATCATATTACTATACTATTGTATATAATGTGACATAGGCATCCATGGATTTTGGTATCCATTGGGATGAAGGAGTCCTGGAACCAACCCCAGTGGATACCAAGGGTCTACTGTACCAGGTTTCCATAAAACATCCCAGTGAATAGGAAACTGCTATAGTCCTTGACCACCCATAACCTGTGACTGAGGTGTGCTTTAGTATTTAAGTGTATATTGCCTTCTATTTCAAGGAAAGAAAGCAGGTAGCTAACAATATTTTTGTATATTAGCGAACAACATACAAAGGTTGCTAAATGACATCTATGGGGATGAATTCAATTTTAGTGAAACTTGGAGTACAACCAATAAAATTCATCTAACGTGTAGAATTAACACCCATTCATATCAATGGGTTTACAATAGGAAGTAAAGTTGGGTATAGCTCCCAGCATCAAAGTCAATATGCCCCTGTACCAAATGTAAGAGAATGGTGACAAAGTACACGAAAAGATAATAAGGGTTGCTGACCTGAAATTCAATCCTGATAATGTCAAAAGCACATAGGAAATTGCTAGATCCAGTTAATAATTATGTATTTCGAGGTATTTAGATTTACAACTGAACTATCTTCTCTACTCCATTATTTTTATGTCTTACCATTTTCTCTATATGCTGTCTATACCATCTATTATAAGTGAAGGCATCTTACAGCCTATGAGATGCATGTGGCCCTTGGGAATCCTATGAAAACCTTGGATTGCATTATCTGCTCCAAATATTAATTCAGTTGAAAAATAAATTTTGGAACCCTATTTTGTTGTGTAATGATCATACATCTCTTCTCTACCCACAAAGAGTAAAGATGCTTCTGAAACTAATTAGAAGTCTATGGAAGTGATTGGAACATTATTTATTATTCTAAGGAGTGTTGGAACTCGACCACATCCTACAAAAGTGTATAGTCTCAACAAGGAGATAGGCAGCTGATTTAGCTGACAGGGAAAGTCCTTCCCACATTGCATTCTTTGTATCTCTCTCTATTTTCCCCCTTTTTGAAATCACCCCCCAAAAAGGTGGTGGTGGAGGAACCCACCAAGACGTTGGTGGAGATTAAATCAGCTCTCCATAGCCACCTGCGGTCAATCCTGTAAATAGGCAGGGGACCTGACTGCTGCTTCTTTTTTCTCTGATAGCCTCAGAAAACCAAGGATGCAGTCCTCTATTTTAATCCTTGTTTTAGTTACAACACTCTACAAAAATTGCCATTCTGTATCATGCTAATTTTTCAATTCCTCTTGTTTTCACTCAGTCCAGGATGCTGTGAAGTAACAAGTGCATACTTAGCAGTAGGAAATGAACAAAAACCTAACACCACTAATCATATTAAAGCTAGGTGTTGCCTAGCTAAAATAAGCTCTTCCTTCTTAGCACCAAGAATTTAAATGCAGAAACAGGAGGCTGAATAATCTGTAACCATGTTTCAGCTTGCCTAGCCCAAAGCATTTATTGATGGTCATAAAATTATTCAGCCCCTTTTAAAAACCTTGCCAGAGAATTACTGCAGTGACCTCCTTCTGCAGTAAATTACACAGGTTGGCTTTTTGTGCTTGGTGAAGAAATATTTCCTTTATTCTGGTAATAAATTAACTGCTACTCTATTTCATGGCATGACCCTTTGCGCTCATGTTTATATGTGATGGTACAAAGGAGGAGGTGAGCATTTTTCATATTCTTCTTTCATAAATTTGAATATTGTTGCAGTGCACAAAAAGATCCTTTCTAAAACAAGGAATGAATGAAGAGTATTGGGAATTTTAGTTCCTTTAGGAAGCAAATAAACATGTAACTGGCTTGTTGTAATGCATCTTCAGAATCTAGTTTATAGCAGTTACTGATAAGTTTCTTTAAAACTTGTTATTCGTCTGAGGTCCCAAAAGTAGTAAATTACCATTAAAGTCAAATTTTAAAGGGGGGAAATCAGTCATTTTTTAACCATATCTCAAGAGTAATAAAGATATTCTTTGGTTTATTTTTAAAAATCATGGCTGGTATTCTGTATTGCAGCTGTGGATTTGTAACCTAGTATGTGCCTACACTGTAGTATTAATGTAGTTTGACATCACTTTTATTGTTATGTGTTAACACTATGAAATCCTGAGTATTGTAGTTACTCTGGTATTGTAAAACTACAGCTCTCTTGATTGCACATCATTGAGCAAATAAATGATATTAAATTGCATTAATTCTACAGTATAGATGCATCCCTAGAGTTACAGAACCCTAACTGTTACATATTCACTAACAGTACACAATTACAATAATGAAACTATTGCAAAGGTCTTCCAACATACCTTACCAGGCAAGAGATTGAAGTATTTTTAATTGTCTGTTGGTTACAGGAGGATAAATTTTCCACCCAATCCAGCAAACAAAGCTTTAACCAGGAATTGTGAGAGGGGTTCTAATTTTTGTTTCTGATTCTTGCAGTCTTGTTTGCTGGTGGAAGTGTGATAGAAACATTATTCAGTGATCCGGGGATAAAGGGGGGATGGCTAAATTAAGTTTGCTAAAAATGCATTCTGGATCTCATTAATGGCCAAAAAACATGGACACACAGGTGGCTAAATTGAACCACAACTGGAAAGCAATTCTGATAAGAACTCTCTGCAATCATTTCTTTGTTTGTTTGTGTGTGTCAAGAGCCACTTGAGAAACTGCAAATTGCTTCTGGTGTGAGAGAATTGGCCGTCTGCAAGAATGTTGCCCATGGGACACTGGGATATTTGATGTTTTACCATCCTTTTGGTAGGCTCCTCTCATGACCCCACATGGGGAGCTGGAGCTGACAGAGGGAACTCAACCCACCCTCCCAGGATTCGAACCGTTGACTTGTCGGTCAGTAATCCTGCCGGGATGAGGGTTTAACCCATTGTGCAACTGGGGGCTTCCTTTGTTCTGGTGTTTATGAATTAAACAGAGCTTGAATTTACACAGTGAGCACCAACATGGTAGGCCAGTGACTCCAAAGGTAAACAGAGTTCAAAAAGGTAAAAGTAAAGATAGCAGGAGGATGAGGAGAGATAATTATACAAAATTTGCTTGTGTGCACATTGAATTATCTGCATCAGTGCTTATCAGGTTCAGTGAATCTTGGAGTCAATTTAAAAAATAAAAACAAACCTCTGGTAGTTGTCCCCTGTCCATCTTGCACATTTCTAAATTCTGCTACAAACAAAGGTGTCAGGACACCGGGGGAGCATTTACTGGGACTGGCAGCTCCATATTTGGAATTACAATTTTTTGCCCCACTTCTTTTATCCAGATTATGACGCTATCTAGAGCTTGCTATGGTAATATAGGTTGGAAGGGGATGAACCATTATACATTAGTTTTTGAGTATGAAAAACAAACTTTACATTCTGGACACCAGTCGGAGCTCAATCCCACCTCATGCCCAGCCTCACAGGCTCAGCATGAAGTTGCTTGAATGCTTATTGCTCTTGTATAAAATTGACAACCCCCCAAAAGAGAGCAGGTAGAGTGCCAATAGATACACACACGGGGTCACATAATGTCATTTGGCATAACATGGGATGGGGTGCCTGCACCATGAGTCATGCAACTTCATGTGGCACACTTCCATGTCCTCTAACATTTTACAGATTGAAAGTGAGGCAAATATGGTCAAAAACGTCACAGCATGGTCAAGACGAAAAAACTATTAATGAGGGGAAACACATAAGCTAAGGGAGGCTGCGGAAGCTTGCTTTTGCCTATATTCCTCTCCTTCCTGCTCAGTTAATTAAGTAAAAACTGCTTTTGCAATTTAATTCAGTTTGAAATAAAGTGAAAGTAGAAGAGAAATCAGGTAGGAAGGAGTACCCCTAAGCATAAGGTAGATTGCCATCTCGCCACTGTAGTCAGCAGCAATGTGGGAAAAGGAGAGGGCAGTTAGGCTTCCAACAGTTATACATTAGTACAGCCCATGAAATGCCTGTTGGGCTGGAAAGCAGGCTAGAACCAATGTCACAGATTTCAGTTCCAGCCCACTTGTTTTATCTGCATGGAAGTGTCCGTAATATGTCCTTAATAACTCTACTCAAAATGCAGGATAGTGCCATGGAACTTGTTGAAATATAATGATATAATTGTGTATTGTGAAAGAACCCAAGTGAGTCTACTAAACCATGGAACACATAACATTAATTTATAAGGATAGAAAAAAATATTCTAATGAAAATAGTATTAGAGATGGATAGATAGATAGATAGATAGATAGATAGATAGATAGATAGATAGAGTTGAACCTTAGTATCCACGTATTCTGAATCTATGGATTCCCTCATCCAAGGCTTGATAATATTTTTAAAAAATAAAAAGGAAACCTTGATTTTGCCATTTATAAATAAAATAATATCATTTTACTATGCCATTGCATGTAATGGTACTTTACCATCCATAGATTCTGTTATCTACAGGGGGTTCTGGAACCAAGAGCTCACTGAACAAATACATTTACAAGCTGATTCTTAAAAGATGTGAGAAGTTTAATTCAGACACATAATAGAATCAAAGTTTTATCAATACATGCCCTCATTTTTAGTTCAAAGTACAGTAGGATTTTGTTTAATCTAAAAAAAATCCTCAGCACTCATCAGCGCAGAATAAGTTCTCTCCCCCCCCCTTTCCCCCCTTTTTTAAGAAAGTGAGAAATTAGCTCCACAATGAGCAAGAAAATTGACTGGCCTGCTAACCTTTATAACCTTTTGGGACTAAATTCAATTTCCATTCTCTCAATAGTACTTATCAAATTATCATCTCCATGATCGGTTAAATTATCACAGTTATGCAGAAAGAGAAGATATTCCTCAGTTTAGTACATATGTATCAAACACTTTGAAGAAAAATCAGCAAAGGGTCCTGTGGATAGTGCCATCTGTTTTAATGGCATTATCGACTCTATATATAAAAAAAACAACCGCTTTGAAAAGCAGTCTCATCAAAGGATCTTTTTTTTTAATTGCAAGGCACAGTCCATATCATGGCATTTGTTTTTGTTTATATGGAAATATAAATAGGGAAGAATAATTTTAGTCATAGTCAAAATATTTTCTTCATATTTATCAGCACTCATGACTACAAGCTCTTCTGGCAGGGGAAGTGGGACAACTTGGACAGACAGTGTGGGTATTGAGTTTGAAGAAACAATTATGTCAATTTACCAATTTATCTATAATTCAATACATTCAATTACAATGTGCATGCACATCCAGATTGTTTTCTCTACCAGGTTAGTTTTATAGTCAGCTTTCCATATTTGCTAGGATTGCAGTGGTTCTCAACCTAGTGTCCCCAGATGTTTTTGGCCTTCAACTCCCAGAAATCCTAGCAGCTGGTAAACTGGCTGGGATTTCTGGGAGTTGTAGGCCAAAAACATCTGTGTACCCCAGGTTGAGAACCACTTGATTAGAGGCATAGAATCCCATGAAAGGGGAAACCCACAACTAAAGAAAATGCTAGGTTTTTTTTTACTTGAGAGAACCCCTGCCTTGGAACTTCTAGGTCTTCCAGCACAACTTTATGTTAAACGTCCACTGGTAGATAAATATAGAATTGCATTGGATGGCCTAGAGATTCTGAGAGAGGTGTTCCTAGCATGATTAAAATATGCTTCTGGAACATGGCCATACAGCCCGGAAAACTAACAGCAACCCAGTGATTCCGGCCATGAAAGCCTTCAACAACACAATGATTGGAATAAGTTGATTATAGAATCACACTGGAAATGAATGAGATATTCCAATATAAATTTGTAATAAAGTCCATGAATAATCAAATTCACAAAAGTAAAAAAATGTGAATGAACCACTGTATATCCCTGTACGAGAATCTGAAAACAGGTCTGTAGAATGCATGTGTATTTATTTGGCAAAGAAAAGAGAGGGAGGAGAAATCCAGAGGCTGGGATATTCTTAATGACAAAGTACACCTAACGGTGCCAAAATATAATGTGCATATGACTAAACATAAGTCGGAATGTTTTCAGTTATATACAAACCATTGTTTTTAGACACACGAGATTCTCCATTATTTCCACCATGCATGTAAAGGAAGAGATATGAGGAATACAATCACAAGCTGAACCAACTGGGAGAAACTCTCTGTTTTTATAATTAAATTTTTATTTACTAGCTATAGACTTAAAAGTAATTGACTTCTGAGGGATATATAGATAAATGTAAACTTTAAATTATTTTGGAGTATTTCATATCTATGTGTGTATATTTGCTTCCTTACCTTTTGTTTATGATTAACTTTTGTCTCACATATATCTCACAAACCATATGGTTTCATTTCCTTAGAAAGGATTTATCAACTTGGGAGGACAGCCAAATATATGAACTGTACAAGTCTCCCTCTTTTTCTCCTTACACATTGGATTGACAAAGACTGCGCATTTCCCAGAAGGACAGGAAAAAGAGACATCCATAGCAAGCAGCCAGCTAAGCAAAACCTGTCAACTTTTTTCTAGAAGAAAATCAGCTGTCTCCAGCTGCTACTGTAGCAGCTGCCGCCCTCGATACCAAAGCAGGTACAAAATTACTTGCAAATATGTCTTGTTAGAGCATATTAAAATGAACAATAACACACATACAAGATGTGACTTATTATTAGTGAAGGCAAGTGCTATAAATCTTTATATACCAACTCAAATGACTTAAGCAGTCTAACACATTGTGTACCCATTGTAAATGGAATTGCTATGAAAGATATCCAAAGTCATGGTTGATAGAGTAGCGTTTTCAAAGATAAGGCATCACTAAAGAGCTTATTTGTGCACACAAATGTTCTGCTTCTTCCAAAGATTCTTCTCTCAAGGATATTATGTTGCTTTTGTTTATATAGTCAGTTGCCATAATTAGAGGAGAGAAGAACCAATTGCTCCTCATGACCTCCATTGCCATCTTTTAGGAATTGTTCACCTCACGTTTTTCAAATTCACAATTCACAAGTAGTAAATAAATCAGAGACTGGAGAAACCCAATAGTGATAGATTCAGGAAGGTTGAGGCATTTTGTTCTGAATCCGGATCGGAAGAGAGAGGCTAAATACATTAAATGTTCCAAAATTGTCTAGTGTTTGCTTAGAGAAGGAACAGATCTTAAGAAACGATTGAGTGACTGTTGAACCCTTCTACAGGAATCCTTTTACTTTTTGGTGTGGGGTTCATTGCTCAAATTGTAAAGCATAAAGTTCTAACATAAATGTTGGAAGCAAAGAGGCACCAATTTTTGTAAAGTGATTAGTGAGTCGGGACTCTAGAGAGCATGCCTGCCCTTTGTCTGATCTGTGTACTCCAGCTTTTTAGCTTCCTTTCTGTAAAAGTTACTTTCCACCATCTTCTTTTCCCAAGAAGGTTAATTATACCTCTATCTTTCTTTGTCAGGAGAATCTATGAAGCTGCAGCCTCATAACATATTGCACCTGCCTTTCAGAGCCTGTTATATAGAAATATGGGCAAACTTCTTTACCTATCTCCTTTGCTTTCCCAAGGTGGATTTTCTGCAACAATAAATGTAAGCTTCTTCCTTTTCTTTCTTTTCTTTTGCTTACAAGAGTAATTTCTCCTGTTTCTACCACAAGCTCATATTGTACCAGCTCAATTGCACTCTGCTATTATTGCAATAAAAGGTAGTTTAACAAACATTCTAAAATGGACTTATCAACACAAATATTGGGATTTGATAGTGAAGTAGACAATTTATAACTGATTCTATTAACTACATATTAATCCTTATTAATGTAATATGCAATAATATGTAATCACAATGTGAATTAATGTAATATGAATGTAAAATGTTACCACAGTAGAAGATGGTTACACTGAACTTGTTTTTCTACCAACGAATCTTCAATAGGAATGGAAAAAAATATTCTAAAATACTCAGAAAGTGCTTGAGAAACTTTTTTTTATATTGGGAAAAATGCCCAGTTTACAATCATTGTATTGTCGAGGTTCCCAGGAGCTGGCTGAACAGCAGATTAGCGGATATTCAGGAAGCTTCCACGGCTGGAATCACTGGGTTGTTGTAGGTTTTCAGGCTATATGGCCATGTTCTAGAAGTATTCTGTCCTGACGTTTCACCTGCATCTATGGCAGGCATCCTCAGAGGTTGTGAGGTCAGTTTGTGCAAATCTTCACAGTTCTGCAAAACATTCACACATTTTTGTGCACATTTTTTTGTGCAAAAGAGTTTTTCTGTGTGTAAACCCACCAAATTAATATAAATGATTTACTACAATATAAGAACAGAACTATAAAAGATATTATTTGTGTAAAATTACCTGACACCTGAAAACAAAACAAAACCATATACACACAAATTAGATTGTTTACCAGAAATACAGAGATAAAAGGTATGATTGAACATGGCACTGAAATGGAACCAATGTTTTTGCCAATTAGGGCTCTGCAAATTTGAATATGCAGTCTGTTCTTTTTAGAAAAGACTTACATTTCAAAATGGGAAGAGTGTGACATCTTAAGGATGACCATCTTCTAATTAGCACATCTGTCCTTGATGTGTAAATCAGATATTCTCATATCAAAAAGATTAAACCAGACATCCCTTTCCACAAGGAATTTCCCAGGTAAGCTTGCATAGGATTTCAAGATATACTAATCAAACATTACACTTGTTAATACTATTCCATTATATGATTGGGGTGATTTTGTAGTGAGGATTTCTGAGGTGTCCTGGAGGTATGAAAGACAGAATGTACAATTTGAAATCAACCAATTAAAGCCAAAATCAGCCTTTCAGATCCTGCCTTGAAAACCAACTGATGCTGACACATTTACGCAACTTCCTTACTGGGTGTTCCAGAATCAACTGTGTCCTAGCAGGTTAGAATACAAAATTACAGATTTATGCTTATATTAATAAGAAGTTATATATTGTGTTAGATGTAAGAATAACATTTACTGTCTCTTTATACCCAGCATGTAGATCCTGATGCCCTTGAGCTGCTTTCTCTAATTCTCAGTTTCATTCAGTATAATTGGAAATATAAATGAACACTTAATAAGTTGCATGGCCTTCTACATAACATAATAATTGGAATAAAGTAATCCTATCCTTATTGTCAGAGTCATGCAAAACAAGAAAATTACAATGGGAAAAATATAAAGAGAATTTTGGATTCCATTTCCATAATAGGAGTTATTCCTGTCCACGTAAGTACTGTAGAGCCCCAAAGACTAAAATGAAGACTAAAAGTAAATAGGCTCCACAGATAAATAATTGCATAGATTTAAATGTAAGAAATGTTTGTCCTTATCATTGCAATCTAGAAAAAATAAGGATCATATAACCTTAAAAATAGTGAATAAATGTAGTATTAAAGATGCTCCATGCAAGTCTGTGGTTTATATAAATAATATTAGAAAACTATTAGAAATATTAGAAAAATATTTATCTTCAGTGAATTCACAATGAGCAGCCAGACCAACTGTTAGCTTCAACCCCGTTTCTCATCACATATAGCCTTCCAGACGATTGACTGTTAATCATGGACATGTCTTCAAAAGTTACCTTTGCTGAGCCACAAGCTGTAATATAAGATTATTAAAGAAACTTCACTTGATCCTAGCTTCTGGTCTTTTGGGAAAAGGAAGAAGCAGTGGATCAAAGAAAGATGTTAAAGTCTTAATAGAGTCTGGCAGAAAGATCTATACCAAAGCGCAGAGGAGCTCTACCAGGTGCTTTGCTGTTGATACTGCATCCAATTATTCCAATAATCTATTGCGGATGGATTCCATTAAAATAATGGATTGCTGTGCTCTGAAAAATTAAATTAGCTTCCAAAATCATAGCTAGTCTCTGAAGGGGTATATTATAATAAGAAAAGAGTATGCCTTAATTTTAGTGCCTTGAGTACCATGAATGCTGCATACAATCCAGTCTTTCAGGTACACATCTATACTGCTGAAATTATTATATTTGGGGGATCAATGAGAACATTTAATAGGAGTAAAAGCAAAAGATGAGTTTATAAAGGGTACAGCTTTCAAAGTAAAGATGCTCTTATTTGAATCTGATTGTCAGATTCTCAGGTCTTTTTTTCTGGATGGTTGCCAAGATGTCTTTCTTTTGAGGTAGGCATTTTCTCCCAGCCCACAGTTGAGAACTCTACTAGAGAGTGTTGCATGGCCCTCATGAGGACAGCGTCTTCTGGATTTTCAAAGGCAATTTTAACCAGATGATTTCCAAATTCACAACCTGGAGGCAAACACAACACTTTGGTAGGTGTGGTTTAGGCAACAGTGGGACATCAACTCTCTTCTCAAATCCTATAGACTGGAGAACAAGAGTCTTCTTGTGGTTGTAAATATGCAGAGCAGATGCTCTTTCTTTTGCAGTTACATCTTTTCTGTCAAGTAGTGTTACTGAAGGAATATGATATATTATGTATAGACCATGTCTAGGATCTTGTGACAAAAATGAAATTATTATGAACCCTAAAACTATGTGCACAACTCTGCATGTAAATGAAATCATACAGTTGCTTGACAGTGCCATACTTCTAGGTTTAGGCACATTTAATGGTCTAAAAACATCTCATCTTATGGTGGTGCACCTACACTTTTATCCCATTTGAAAGAATTTCAATTGTGTTCTGTCTTGAAAATAATTAATCAAAATTCCCAACTTTCTCCATATTCAAAAAGTATACACATTTTCTCTGTATTTAAAAGGAATTCTTAAAATTGGTTTTATAATTGAATATGAGAGAATCCGATAGAAATAGATTTGTCCACCTACACCCAGGTTTTTAAAAATGTTTTAAATCTTAAAAGATCTGAGTTGGAATCCATCTGTATTAAGTCTTGGCAGCATTCAAATAGAGATGCCAACCTTTTGATTTGATTTTTTTTAGAGGAACATTATCTTTCACACCTATGTACCATAACTTAGTCCTCTTTGCATTGGAAATAGTGGTGCTATTGTATCTGACTGATGCAAATTTGGGAGAATTTATTTTTCAAGGCTGTTCCATAGTTTGTGTTGAAAGCAATTGAGGTTTAAACAATGAAATGCAGCAGAAAGCAAAAAAGTAACATTTTTTTCAATTCCTATACAGCTTACTTATCTTTGAAGTGGTCATCAGTGGTATATTGTTTAGTCACATAATGTTTTCTCCTGGTGAACAGAGATGATGGTGTGTTTTTTATGACTTCCTTGGGACGTTCCAAGTCCAAATACACAGCTGATCTAGGAATCCTTGAATGTGTTAGTTTGATGTGGCACCAGCATTGTTTCACATAAAAAGCTTCTTCTTCTACTTTCCTATTTTCCTACTTTCTGTAGCACAGCAGTTCTCGTTTGTGCCTGGAGGGCAGGGGTCAGGACCTGGGGTCCCATTAGCATTAGAACCAGCAGTGCCAGAACATGATTCAGAGGATGAGCTAGATGACTGGGGCGAAGGGCAGCTTTCCCCTGATGGGCCTCTTTCGCCCACAGAGAGCTTGGCATGGGAGGAAATGTTGTTTGGCCCTAGCGAAGAGATAGAAAACCAGGTGCAGATGGACAGCGATTCGGGCAGCTATGAACATCCGGGAGGAAGGAATTCTCAGGAGCCTCCAGGGGAAAACATGGAAGAAAGCGCATGGGAAATGGCTGGGAGGAGAGCTCTCAGGAGATAGAAACACAGCTGCAGAGAGACAAGGTCGAACCTTTGATAGGAGACGGAACATCGAGTCTAGCAGAAGGGAATGGTCCAAGAGCATAGACCGGCTGAGGTCCGTGAGCAGCGATTGGAGACGCAGAAGCCTAGAGCGTCGGGGACCTCGGCCAAAGGATTAAGTATAGGATCCGTGGGAACGAATCCTCAGTGCTCCGGCCACGTCTCTTCTGAATAGGCGTGAAGCGGAGTGGGACCACGAAGCTAAGCTAGCCAGTGGTCATCAAGCCTTGCCTTGCCTTGCCTTGTTCCTGAGCCGCCTGGTTGTGCGGAGCCTTGCCCTGTTCCTGATCCGCATAGTTTTGCGGAGCCTTGCTAAGCTTTTTGCCTATTTGCTACGTTACCTTGGACATTGTTACTTCAAGCCTTTTGGATTGCCTTTATATTCTATTGGACATTATCTTTTGAACTGTTTTTATATGCAATAAAGTAGTTAGCCTTCAGTCCATCTCTGTGTGTGTGATTAAGGGGCCGGTCAAGTCCGTGCATCGTGACACTTTCCTTCATATCTGATTTGTTCCCCCTCTTTTATTGTTATTTTGAAATGGGGTCAAGTAAAAACAATTAATAAAAAAGATAAAATCATTTTCCAGTACCATTGGTTTAAGGTAGTCTAACTTAATTAATCATATTATCCTACACACAATTATTTAAGATGAAGTATCATTAAATGTCATAGGGCTATTTCTCAGTAGACACATCTAATATTGTACTGTTCATTGTAGAATAAACAACAGAGCTGGTACGATATTTTATTAGTATAACAACAATATCCATGATAAGCAGGTTTAATAAGCCCAGGAAGTTTAAGTCCAGCTCTTCCACTCATTAAAGAATTGTAGTTTTCATAGTCAAAGAAAAATCTAAAGGTTCAATATCCTTTTTACTCCTTAATTTTGAATGGCTATTTTCCCTTTGCATTGTCAATAAGCAAGGACAAAGACTCAACAAATTCCAGTACCTTCCAAACCCACAAATTCTCACACAAAGAGCTCAAAATATGCTTCCATTTCCTATTGCCATTAATGGATCATTAAATAGTTGATCTTTGGTGGGATGCCTCATACTTTTTACATGAGCTTCAGACAGTCCACAGTAGAACAATGAAAGATGAAACAGAATACTGAGTCTATTACAGAAGCATTACATTAGACCCATAAATGTTTCATCTGCCTTCTATGTGAGGATTTAGCCACTTAGTTTCCATTAGAGCCATTCAAAAGTCAGGCACACAACATGGTTCTATTCTTATATCCTCAAAATATCATACATATCCTAATATGAGTGCACGGAGGCCTATTTGCAGATTTGCATCTTTTTTATTAAGGTCACACACATAAAATATGCATCTCAAATACACGTTGTGAAAAGACTAGCCTTTCTAGAGCTTAATTAGTTTTAGCCTTATTTCATAGAGAATCTTTATATTATTCACTGTGCACTACAGCTAAGGCAAATGAACTAACAGCACTTTTCTAGGGCTCAGAGGAGCTCACTTCACATTGTTATCTGCCCCGAAAGTCAAAATTATATCATTTGTTTTTTTTAGTCAGGAAAGAAAAAGAAAATAAGGGAGAAAGAGAAATAAACCTTGATGAACAACAAGCAACTCCTGTGTTTGATTGCTCTGTCCCAAAGAGGTTTTGTGAAAGAAATAGGTCCTGTGTTTTCCATTCTCAGGGCATTTCCAGACAAAGCTAAAACCTGC
>JARBWK010000012.1:76172852-76411552 GCA_030556195.1 Anolis apletophallus | reverse complement strand
GGTCAGTCCATTGCTGAAGAAGCCCGGATTAGACCCCGCGGCTCCCTCCAATTACCGCCCAGTGTCGAATCTTCCGTACCTGGGCAAGGTGATTGAGAGGGCAGCAATGGACCAGCTGCAGACCTTCTTGGATGACGCAACCTGGCTAGACCCCTCCAGTCCGGCTTCCGTTCAGGCCATGGGACGGAGACTGTCTTGGTCTCCATCACAGATCTACTCCGCTGCCATTTGGACCGAGGTGGATCGGCGCTGCTCGTGTTATTGGATCTCATGGCAGCGTTTGATACCGTCGACACCAACTTTTGATACACCGCCTGGCGGTGGCGGGGGTGAGGGGGACAGCCCTCAACTGGCTGTCCTCCTTCCTCCAACGCCACCAACAGCGTGTGAAGTGGGGGGGGTGGTCTCCGGAGGCTCCCCGCTGAACTGCAGGGTGCCTCAGGGGGCTATCCTCTCCCCGCTATTATTCAACATCTATATGCGACCACTCGCCCAACTGGTGTGGAGCTGATGATACCCAGCTCATTCTGAGGTTGGACCCCGGGCAGTCTCTGTACCCGATAATTTCCATCTTTGCCTTGAAGCCGTCACTGGATGGCTGCGAGCCAGTAAGTTGAAGGTGAACCCGCGAAGACGGAGATCTTGTGGCTGGGCCGCCCGGGGGTAGCGATCCAGTTGCCAACTTTCGATGGTGTGGCCCTCTGCCCTCAGCCATCGGTAAAAGTCTAGGGTCCGACTGGATGCCCACCTGTCCATGGAGGAGCAGATCGGCTGCACCTGCAGGACAGCATTCTTCCATCTCCGGTTGGCTAAACGCCTGGCTCCCTACCTCTCCCAACGCGACCTGGCTACGGTGATCCAAGCCACGGTCATCTCGAGGCTTGATTACTGTAATGCGCTCTACATTGGCCTTCCCTTGTCGATGATCCGGAAGCTTAAGCTGGTGCAGCACGCCGCAGCTCGCCTCCTCCTGGGTGCTGCAAGATCTGACCGAGCGACTCCACTCTTGCGCGAGCTGCACTGGCTTCCGATTGAATTCCGGGTCCTCTTCAAGGTGTTAGTCCTCACTTTCAAGGCCATCTATGGTTTGGGGCCAGTGTACTTGAGGGAGCGACTTACCCCCTATATGCCTGCGAGATCACTACGCTCCGAGGAGCTCAACCTCCTTGTGGTGCCTCCCCTCGGAACCTGCCGACTAGCCACTACACGGCGGAGGGCATTCTCTGTAGCCGCCCCAAGTCTCTGGAATGGCCTCCCGGAGGAGATCCGCGCCATCCGCGCTCTCCTGCCCTTTCACAAGGCCTTGAAGACTTGGCTTTTTAGGAAGGCGTTCGGCTCTTAATTCAACCACATTGCCTGCTTGCCGCCTATGGTTCCCCCCAGGTTTTTATCCCGTCCCCCCAGCCTTTGCTGAGGGTTGTGCTCTTAATATGTTTTAATCTGTTGTGATGTGTAATATGTTTTTAACTGCTTAATTGTTTTATTTCTCGGTGTTTTTGCTTCTTTGTAAACCGCTCTGAGCTCCGGAGTGAGCGGTATACTAAATCGAAGTTAATAAATAAATAAATAAATAATAAATAATTGTTCCTTATGTTGTGTGATAAAGTAAAAGCTTTCAACCAATTAAAGAAGACTCTCTATCAATTAACTGTCTGATTTTTAAGTGGTTTAAAACCATTTTAAAAGGTTAATTGCTTACATTAATCAATTAAGTTCAAACAAATGTACTAATCACAATGCTTCAGAGAATATGCTTTCTTTTGAGATTCTGTAGAAAAACTAAGAGAAAGGGTCATTTTTTAATCAGTATGACATAACGTAACATTCAAAATTTCCTGATAGCATAAGCTACAGCTGGCATTAGAAAGAAGAGTCCTGTTTACATTTATATTCCTTTAAAAGTTTGCACTTGACATAATAATATCAATTCACAGTTGCAGATGAAAGAATATCTGAAAATATTTGAATTGACTAACAAGAATCTTCACAGTTTGGGACATATTGCATTCAAAATTAACCAGATTTATTTTGTTTTTGCACATACAAAAATGCATTTTCTGTGTAGGAAAGGCCATTTTCTGCACAGAAAGTAATATTTCTCACAGAATTATTAAATTCCCTGCAGAAATTTAATGTACAAATATCTTACCATAAATCCAAGACCTCAGCGATATAAAAGAAAGTCCAAACCTCCCACTATTTCTGAAGAGCTCATTTCTGTGATGCCTTACTTTATTTATTTATTTATTTAAAACATTTATATTCCACCCTTCTCACCACAAAGGGGACTCAGGGTGGAGCACAGCATATATATGGCAAACATTCAATGCCAGAACAAGAATTCATATATGCTTGCATAAAACATTTATCTCAATAATTAAAATACACCATTTAAAACTGTCTTGGTCATCTGCGTCTAATCTAATTGGCCTGGTAACCTTTCCTATTGCTGCTTTATTGCCTTGTCCCGAAAGCTTAGTCCCACAGCCAAGATTTTACCATCCTTCTGAAGGACAGGAGGGAGGGGGTCAATCTGATCTTGCCAGGAAGGGAGTTCCATAACCGGGGGGCAATCACCGAGAAGGCTCTGTCTCTCGTCCCCCCCCCCCCATCATGCCTGTGACAATGGAGGGACAGAGAGCAGGGCCTCCTTGGGGGATCTTAATCTCTGCAATTGTTCATAGGGGGAGATGTGTTGGGACAGGTAAATTGGACCGGGGCCATTTAGGGCTTTATAGGACAAAGCCAGCACTTTGAATTGTGGCCAGTAGCAAACTGGCAGCCAGTGGATCTGGCATAACATGGGAGTTGTATGCTCCCTGTATGCTGCCCTAGTTATTAACCTGACTGCCTCTCATTGGACTATTTGAAGCTTGGATGGCTGCTGTGCCTTTTAGTCCTGGTGTCACTGCCTAACTTAGTAGAGCTATAGCAACTGGGTTACTAACTTGACTTCTAATTAATGGACATAACACTGAAGTTCAGTGACCTGGAGATCATGCAATGTCACCAAATATTTTCTTGTAAAATACACATGCTTTGACATAATTGACTCCACAAAGTATTTCAGAGTTAAATTGCTAAGGACCTGGGCACATATTAAATAGGCAATTAAGAGCACATTTAGCATAAAAATGCAATTAAGAACATATTTAGCATAAATATGCAATTAAGAGCATAATTGGGGATCCTAGACAATTGTAACATAAATGGCACTTCTTTTTTGCACTGCAAAAATACAAGAGTCCCATGTATGCATTAAATATTATAAGTAAAGCTGAAGTTCCTTAATAAAACACAGTTATTGTAGAATGTCATTATTCCTCAAAACATACTAGAGACCTATTTCTCTGATGAAGGACTCACCTGCTTAGTTTGGAGCAGGATTTTATAGACATTTATTATTATTTTTCTTACCTTGGTTCAAGAGGAGGATAATCCCACTTCACACTGAATAATTGGAAGCAAATAATGTTTTAAAGGGTTACTGCCTTATCTGGTTTTGGTTAGACATTTCCAAAGGAGCAAGGAGAGCTGTAGTGAACAACATGCTTCAACAGTAACAAGTTGAAATCTGATAGATTCCCATTATGAGTCCCATTCTTGGGGACATGCAACATACAAATCTGATAGATAAATAAATAAACAAAATTATGCATCTTCCATCATTCACATTTTATTTGAAATGGATCTGAGGTGTCTGATGAGTTCTATACATATTCTCAGTGTTGAAGAAACAATCTGTTTGAATGTAGCAGACCTATTCTTTAGGTCCTTAAAGTATAGTTGCCAGATCTCAGAATTGTGCCTGATTCCCCAGTTTTCATAAATCATCTACATAAGGGACACATAAGGCTCACCAAGCTGAGGAGCAACTTACTACAATTTTCAAAGATTTGTTTCTGCAACTTACAAAAACTCTCCTGGAGTCTACCTATTTACTAAGCTAGCTTTTTGTTTCCTTCATGGTTGTACTCCACTCAACTCTGCATCTACCTTCTGGCTGAAAGCAAATAGCCTAGATTAAATGTACCTTATTTCTGATGTTTCTAAAGACCTCATCATATGGAAGTCAAGAAGCCATGGGGCAGCATACCGCTTCATCCCCTTACCATGGTTGGTCATGGGCTGCCATCCCATGACATTTACCTGCTATCCTAGGCTTCCTCCCGTGATGGCCCTGGCTTCATCTATGAGGAGTTGGCTAGTCACCCAACTCCTCACAGCTCCATGTCTCTGCACTGCCAACAGGGAGTCCAACAGAGTTAATATGACAAAAAAGTAGAATACGGTGTTCCCTCGCTACTTCGCGGTTCGCTTATTGCGGACTCACTGTTTCGCGGATTTAAAAAATATTAATTTAAAATATATATCATGGTATTTTTGCTGTTTTGTGGGGTTTTGCCGCCACCACTCTCCAAGGTGCTTTCCCTCCTCAATCCTCCTGCCCTCTCTCCAGCTTTGAAGAGCCTTTCCTTCCTTTCCTTTCCTTTATTTTAAGTTTATAAAGATTTAAAATAGTGTATTAGTACTAAAATAATGTATAAATTTTAAAATAAATAGAGCATCCCTACATTGCAGTTTTTCACTCATTGCTGGAGGTCCTGGAACGTAACCCCAGCAATATGTGAGGGAACACTGTACCCCAAAACATTTTCAGAGGTGAAACCCAGGAAATGTGTGGTCAAGCAATGTCAGAGTATGATCAAGAAGGTGAAAGTTATTAATAACTAAAAACACATGAGATAAGTGGAGTTGAACATGGCAGTTTGCTTTTGCCTGAATATTCTGCCAGCACATCCTGCCCTCTTCCTTCTGCTGAAAACATTGAGGGCAAACTACTTTTGCATTTGAACTCATGGTTTCAGAAAGGGAGGTTAAGTCGGAGACATAGGGATAAAGTGAGGGGAGGAAAGAGAAAACAGGATATTTACAAAACAGTTGAAGAGGTGGAGTGACAAAAGATGTGCCTATCAAATCAGGATAGTTTGGAGGTATTTTTCACATCACAGTTTACACACCATCTCAAGTAAGTCTCTTAAAGGAGCTTGGATTGAATTTGTGTTTTAGGTCTATAAGGGATTTTTGTTCTAGAGCAAGTTAACAAAATCCTTGAATAATTTAATATAAATAAGTTCTAGTTCTATAAAGACAAATGGGTGGCCTTGTATGTTTTTTCCTCCTGCAAATTGCATTGTATGGAGCCACATTTGTCATCCAGTCCCATGCCAAACAGTGCTCCATTAGTCTAAACTAATCAGTTGAAGGCAGATGGCAAGTTGACAAGAAGAGACAGTGAGTGGACAGCTTTCCCTCAACATACAGGGCACATACTGTGTTTCAAACTCCAAGCTATCTCGACATTTAATTCTAAAAGTAACATAGTAAAAACAAGAAAACAAAATAAAGTTTAAAAAACAGATGTCTGTACAAAATCAATTTAGCATTTTAAAACCACAAATCCTAGTGCCCAAAAGGCAAATTTATTTGGCTTTTGTAAAAAGAGTTCAGTTTTGTTGCTATGGTGAATATTGACGACATAAAAATGCATAGTGAATAGTCTAAGGCCATTGGACTTTGCTCTAGAGAGAAATATACAATAATAGTTTAATAAGCAACATGAATACACAACTCTAGCTACTATAATTAGCAAGCAATAATGCCAACATTTCCCCAGTAGGATTATGTGCAATCGCTGGGTCTAGAGATACACATAGCTGAGTTACCAATGAAAGCAAGGTAAGGTATCAGAAAATAAAAGCTTTATAATACAAGGACATAATGTTTGAGTTCCTTCTTTGCTACTCATAGTAATAAAAAAAACCCCTGACTATTCAGGCTAGCCACATACTTACAATATTGCCCATAGAAGAAATGTTTCTCCATCACCATTTTATAGCATTAGAAATGTCTTTACCCTGCCCCATGTTAATTCCTTTCTTATCTGAGTGAAGTCAGAAGCTTGTTTGTCATGACCTATATCCTCCCACCTCATCTGTTCCTAAGTTGCCTACCTCTTTGCAAGTAACAAGACAGAGCAGCTGCCCCCTTTGTTCCTCCTATATATTTTGTCCCTGATTCTTGAGATGCTGGTACTTATTTCCCTCTATCCTAAACAAGACTGTTTGATGCTGCCTCTTAAGATATCGAAAGATAATACCAGTACTCTATGGTCATTTGCCTTGGCTCATTTGTTGCTTATAGTAAGGGAAAATAGCAAACCTGGGATCTGCACCAATCTCAGAGTGGCCCTAAACAAAGCAGAGGTTTTATGTGTGAATTGAGTCTGCTTATCTTCAATTTAACTTGTAAGTAATAACAAGCAATTGAGGTAAGATGGGCAATTGGTTTCCTCCCTAAGAAGCACAGAGGTACAGTAAGAAGAAAGGCAAACAGAAGATCCTGTGAGGATACATTACTTACTCAACACTATGAAAACAAATATTATATTCAGGGAGACCAATTCAGATTACAATCCACAAAATTTCGTTTCTCACCAGGGGAGGAAGAACCATGACTGGATGCCACGTGGCCCATTCTGGACGAAAAAAATGTGGCGGTTGAGCCCTTACCATTATGGCCAACCAAACAAGCCAGATTGGCCAAAGGGAACCGACCATACCAAATCTGTGCACAAGCCTACTAGATAATTTGTTCAGATACATTTTTTCTAAATTCATTTGAATTGGCCTGATTGATTTTGGTATTTATGTTTCACCCCAATTGCTTGCATGACTATATTTTAAAGTATCTATGGTGTTTACCACATAACTTTTATACCTTCCTAACTCTGCATGACAGCAAGTGTTTATCAATTCATTATGAAGTATGCCATTTGGATTTTCTACCCCAAGCATCAAAATAAGTTACTTTTTTTTGGCCTGCAATAGCTGCCTATATATATATCACATTCCAAAGTCAACATGTATTCATACACAATAGCAGAAGAGACAAGGTACAACAAAGGGACATGTTCAGCTCTGCCTTTAGGCAATAGTCATAAGGGTCTGATTTATGCACTTCTGTTCCCTTCTCATTCAAGAGACAAGACTGCTTTGCCTTTCATCATGCTAAGAAAAATGTCCTAAGCAGTAACATTCTGTTTTCTCCATTTTCAGACATTCTCATTAAACAGAAGTACATAGTATCTCAGATAAGCATTAAGAGAGGAGGTTCAAATGCTGTTGGCAAAGGCAGCAAAATGGCAAAAAGTACAACCCCCCCCCAAACCCAAAAAACAAAACACCTCAGGAAATACTCTTCAGTGCAATAGGGAAAATAATTTAGACTGCTCTTTCTGTGACTCAGTATGTAAAAAGGAACTACCTTGTATCTCTTAGCTGTTTAAAATTCATTTTTGGCCACTTTAGGGAAGATAAGGTATCATTAAAAGAGTTTGCTGTAATGAATGAGCATTTCATAATCATTCATGCATGAGAAAGACTTCAAACTCATATAAATTACTTCAGGAATGGGAGCAAAATGTAGACATATAGATGATGTAGGACTGCAAGTCACATTAGCTTGCCTAGTCATATATAATGCTGTCTTCTAGATGATTTTGAACTAGCAACTGCAATTTAAAAACATCTGGAAGACTATACTTAGCCTGTTCAAAGGAACTTGCTTTTATACTTCTAGAAAGTTTAACCCATATTTACTTTGGGTAAGATCAAAAATCCATTGGATTTATTTCCTGCTAAATGTATAGGATTGCAGATACACTTCCCTTTGGGGAGATGGTGGCAGGGTATAAATCAAGTTTTATTGTTGTTGTTGTTGTTTTTTAAGACACAAACCTATACACACTTACTTGAGGGTAGGTGATCTGAGCTGGACCTGGCTAAAATGCCATTCTCCAAAGTACTCTATTTGGTAGCCAAAACTGACACGCATCACTACATCATTGTGAAATCATATAGCAAAGGGTTTTTAAGAACAGAAAATGTATTTTGTGTTCCTTAGCTAGTGAGGTCCTTATGCTGAGTGATAGAACTGGACTAAATAGGAAATAATTATATCATACTACCTCAGGAATTACACTCAATTTCCCTTTGGCTAACTAATATTGCCCTTGAGATAGAGGCATTCTACCTAAAACAAAGCCAATGAAAGATGGACTCTTAAGTTTTGCAGTGTAGAAGGCAAACAATGGAAATTGAAGAGTGCAGTCATGAGATATCACCTACAGTCAGTCCTCAAATTATCAGTCCACAAGATATGTTCTGTAGGTTTGTTCTTAAGTTGAATGTGTATGCAAGTAAGAACATGTACATTTTTAAATGTAACTACAGCCAATATATATAAATAAGTGTGTGTGTGTGTGTGTGTGTGTGTGTTGGATAGCATAGGGAAGGCATAACAGCCATGTGGTTTTTCTTTGGCTGTCTATGCTCCCGTTCAAAAGATTTCACCTCACTTTCTGTCCCTGTGATAATTGGATTTTGAAAACTTTGGCTTGTTGTGGAATCAAGGATTGACGAGAAAGCTTCACTTCAGACATATTTTCCCCATGATAACTCTTTCATGAGTGAATTTCCCTTCCTAGGGGTAGTTTTATATCATTTCCTGTTGTCTCACCCCCATTTGTAACTATGATGTTTGATGTTTGAAACTTGGGGACTACCTGTATTAAGTTTTAAGAACTCAATAAATCGTTGGTTTAAAGGAACATTGGGAGTCCATTCCCAATCTATTTTCATTCCTGAAAAACCAGGCCAAAGTGAAACTAAAGCCAGACTCAAGTGAAACTATCTAGCAAGAAACTTAATAATAATAAACTTTTTGTATCCTAGCTAACAGCTATAATATTTGGTCTTAATACTATCAGGGATTCTAAAACCCATTTGTCTGGTGAATGAGGTCTTGATCATTACAGTACATTCAAGTGAACATACTAGTCTAGATTCAGTTTTTGCATCCCAACTAGAGTTGACTCATTCCTTGAATGGCAGGTTAAATCACTTTTCTATACATTACTCCATATGAGCATGGGCTTTCTTCATTAATTAAAATAATCTGTTCCATACAATCAGTAAAAATAAGGTAAAATCTTTTGTAGGAGAGCAAGCCTCCAGAACTCTAGTCCATACAGTTCATTTCCAATCTTTATAAGTAAACATGAGCATTTTTTCTTAATAAGAAAATGACAATGAATCTCACTAAATCATGTTCTGTTAGAGACAGTCCTACTATTAGGCAAAGTGAGGTAGGGTTCTGCAAGTAGTAAAAACTAAGGGGTGGGGAGAAGTAAAAATTAAATATATGCCACCTGATCTCTAGGCTGGCCTGCTGTCCTCAGAAGTGGTAGATGTTGTCAGCTTGTCACTATCTGTACTTAGAAAGGGAGCGGGGGCAAGTCTACCCCAGGGAGCAAAATGTCTTCAATCTTCCCTTCAAACAATTCCTAAAGAGGTCCTTTGTCCTTGTTCAGACTATCAATTCATCCTTTCTTCTCAATAATCTTATATTCATGCTCAGTTTCTCTTTGGGAGAAAATCAAATAGCATATAAGAGCTGTTAATATGTACTGTTGAAGCAGTTGTATCTTTCCTAAATGAACATCCATTCATTTTATTTCCTATCAACACAAATGATTCGCTAGATGGCAGCAATGAGTAGTAGTCTAATCAGTAAAACTGAAGAAAGGTAAAACAGGACAAATGATATTTTACTACTTAGAAAACTTACATTTTGGATGACAGCACCAAGAATCCATGAAGCATGAACCCACTCTCCGTTTTGATGTTTAAGATATTGAAGAAGGGATAAGAATTCTTACTAGGGAGAGTAAAATCTTTCTGTTTCATCTTCGATAGCACTTGAATTCTTGCAAACACAAGTTCCGCTGTTTGATTTACATATCAGTTTGTGACTGTATTCTAAAATCCTCCAAGAGTTGTTTAGACAATTTCATGTACACAAAGGTTCATTTACTTGATCTCACAATCTAGGCATTCCATAATCATGTGACTATTGCCACATGCTAATTTGGGGAAGGCATGAAATTGAGGTCTGGGAAATGGCCTTTCAATAGTCTACACCAGGGATTCTTAACAGGTGCCTTTGTGGGACCATGGAAATATTTCAGAGGGACTGTGAGCTTGAATTGAAAAAAAATCTATGTATTATCTTTACTTTCTCTGATCTCTAACTGAAATTCAGCATTTCATTTACCAATGAATGTATGTAATAAATTATAATAAAATTCATTACATATCACATTACAGTGGTTGAATATTGCAAAAAAAAATCACTTATGCTTAGACCCAAAATTAGATCACACATGATCACAGTCCTGTTGTGTAGAAACTATTGTGTGGCATGCCAATGTTGAGTCTCATAAAACTATCTACAGCTACATTCTGAAAAGGGTTCTGTATCGTCAGTGGCTGGAAAAGTGGTCTGTGGAGTAAAAAAAAAGGTTAAGAACCCCTTGTCTAGAATGGATACCTGCTGCACACAAGGGCAAGATTCCCAGAACTCATTTGGTACATGAATGTCCATATATGTTCCTATAGGTTCCCATAACTGGATTTAAGTAAATTCATGAATCATGAATCGCCTTATCAGAGTTTGATATTCATGGGAAATAAGCAGATACACTAACAAATCTGTACACAGATTTGCACTCAACATGCTAAGGTGCTGTGTGAAACATGCTGACATTGTAAATCCATATTTTATTGAACACCCACATTCCTACTCCCAGTTCAGCCATATACATCAGCAGGATAATGCATAAATGGGGCTGAAGGTGCCTATGTGTAATTTAAACATGATGTATTTCACTACACTGAAAAAGACTAATTTGGTGACCTGTGTACCTGATATCCAGATGTTCTCAGAACTGATAAGCAAACTTCTTTTCCTTCTATGGCTCTTTCTTTTTAAAGTAGGACCCTTTCATACAGGGCCGTAGCCAGGATTTTGATTCGGGGGTGGGGTGGGGGGCTGAGTTGATGGGGGGCTGAGTCTGAGTAAGAGAGGATCTACCCTAGTAAACCTTTTGTATCATTATCACAATACCCCCATACATATGGGATATATTGAGCATAGTGATCAGATCATGATATGAATATACATAACAGTTTAAATAATGTACCAGTAAGGCCTTCTCGTGGACCACCCTGAGAATTTCGAGGGGATGGGGTTGAGCCCTGGATACATGCCTGCTTTCACACCATACAGCTATACTGCTATGAGTCCACTTTAATTGCCAAAATTTCTTCGTATTGAATCCTGGGAATTGCACTATAGAATACTCAGCAGAGAAGCTCTTAGTGCCTCACTAAAATACAAACCTTGGGATTCCATAGGATGCAGTCATGGCAGTTAAGTTATAACAATAATTGCTAGAATATATTCATGCTACATAACCACAGTAGTTTCGTAACTATGTAGTGAATCTAGGTTCGAATATGGATCTTAATCTCCATTTACTGCTCAGCAGCCACTGCAATTGATAGGATGAAACTGATTATCTAGATCAGACCTGGGCAATTGCCGGCCCTCCAGGTGTTTTGGACTTCAACTCCCAGAAATCCTAACAGCTGGTAAACTGGCTAGGATTTCTGGGAGTTGAAGTCCAAAACACCTGGAGGGCAGGTAATTGCCCAGGTCTGATCTAGATCCATTTCAATCTGGTTTCAGGCGTGGCTACAGAACAGAGATAGCTTTGGTCACCTTGGTGGATGACCTATTCCCACCCCCCTCACACAAGTATGACAAACAAAAACAGAATCCTTGTCACAATATCCATGCACAGTAGAGACTAGAGATGTAGATGGAGGTAGTCAGTCATTCCTTGTGCAACAGGAAAACAGACCTCTGTCTATTGCAGCAGCTGCTAAGTGGAGGCTGGGGGATATTCTGCCCCTATGTAGCCCCTAAATGGAGGAATGCATAAGAATTGTGAATACAAAGCTGTCACATGGGTTTAAGGGCCCCTAGAAGTCTCCTGGAGAGCCCATCAAGTAGAGGAGAACTTTAAGTGGAGAACTGTAATCTGTAATGTAGAATACACTACTACTCTGTATTGCAGAATCTGTTCTTGCATCACTGCTTTGAAGAAATATAATTTTTGCATAAGAACCTACCTAAACAAGAGAAATGACCCTTATAATATCTTTAATTTTGTAATAAAATGTATTAGAAGTTAAATGTAAAACCAAGCAGGCAGTGGAAGTTAGTTAAGCAAAAAATGTATGAAAATAACCCATTTTATTCAAGAAATGCTGTGCCTTAGTTTAACTGGAATATAATTATACAGTTGCAAGTTTCTCATCCATAGCATTTTTCAAAACATGTTAACAGCAGGAATTTCTATTTAGTTTAAGAATGAAAAAGGACTGTGTCCTTTAAAGGTGGCAGAAAATAAGTAGTTCTGGAGCTTTCCTGTGGTTTGAATGCAATATGTCCTCAGGTTTCTAATACTTCGCTTTTTTGCAGGTAGGGGAGGGATGTAGGGTAAGACTATTCTAGTACACATTTCAAATTCATGGGTGTTAAAAAATAGATCAGCTGCTCTTAAAATAAAAGAAAAATGTGCCTTTTCTACTTCATATTTCAGCAAGAGTTTATTGGAAAAACTTTAAGGTATTCAACTGTAAATGTTGTGCTTCCGAAAGAAGGCTCTTTCATTTCTGGGTCTGCAAAACTTAAAAAGATGTTTCCAATTCATTGACTTAGTGGATGGCGCAGCACGCTGTTTTGTATAAAATGATCTCGAAGACTAACATAAGGCTTCCCTGGCAGTTTCTGGCTTGTAATGTTCTCCGATTTTGGCAGTGTGTCATGGCGCATCACTGATGAATATCTATCTTGCCTTGGAAGATTGCTTACTGGAGCATCCTCACCTCAAAATAGACTTTTATCACACTGGGGTGTTAGATATGATTCAATCAAACCTTTAATGGAGGGATGCTACAGCAAAGGAAGTGTGTGGATTGTAAACTTGATTAAGCCCTCATGTCTTCTGTACTTCGAGCAAGTGAGAAGGTCATGGAGATTTTTCTTTGCAATAATTAAGCTTCCATAAAGGACGATGAGACTGTAGGTTGCCAAGTGCTGCATACTATCTCAAAAGGAAATCATATTGGTTTCTTTTGAACTTACTTTATAAGAAAAACATTATGCATTGTTGTGGTCCTATATCTCAATTCAGTGTTTTGTGTGTAATCAAGGCGGTGTAAGGGTGTTCAGGAAATAACTGTCAAACAACTCACTGTCAAGACATTCCTTCTAATGTTCAATTGAAATCTACCATGCTATAAATTAAAACCATTAGTCTTACTGTCTGGGTAGATGATGAAAATGGAAGAATGGCCTGCTTCAGGGGGTATGCTTGCTCCATCAATGTTTAACATTTACACAAATGATCAGCCACTGCCAGAAAGGACAGGGAGTTTCATCTATGCTGACTATCATGACATCACCACTCAAGCAGGTAGTTTTGGAATGGTTGAACAGAAGCTCTCTGAAGCTTTAGGTGCTCTTATTACCTATTACAGGAAAAACTAGCTGATTCCTAATCCATCTAAAACACAGGCGTATACTTTTCATCTTAAGAACATGCAAGCATCTAGAGCTCTGAGGATTACCTGGGAAGGATCCCACTGAAGCATTGCAGCACAACAAAATACCTGGGAGTCACTGTGGACTGTGCTCTGACTTATAAAAAGCACTGCTTGAGTATCAAGCAAAAAGTGGGTGCTAGAAATAATATCATACGAAAGCTGACTGGCACAACCTGGGGATCACAACCAGACACAGAGAAGACATCTTCCCTTGTGCTTTGCTACTCTGCTGCTGAATATGCATGCCCAGTGTGAAAACCATCTCACCATGTTAAAACAGTGGATGTGGCTCTTAATAAGAGATGCTGCATTATCACAGGATGTCTGCATTCCACACCACTGGAGAAATTACACTGTTTAGCTGGTATCACACCACCTGACATCCATCGGGAAGTAGCAGCCAGCAATGAAAAGGCCAAGGCATTGCCATCTTTGGCCCATCCTATGTTTGGATATCAGCTACCATGCTATCACCTTAAATCAAGAAACAGCTTCCTAAGATCTACAAAGATACTCGCAGGGTTATATATCCATGGATAAATAACCCTGTAGCTTTGCTGGTTTTTAAAGATCAAAGAAAAATAAATGCAAGAAACCCAGCTGATGCTTTAAAATTGTTGAGTAAGTGTGGAATTGATTGTTCGAACTTGGATACATGTGACACATGAGAAGAGGCAGATTCAGACTAAGATAGAGAAGATGGAGAAGAGAAAGAAGAAATGGTTGACCAGCCCTCTGTTAGTTCTAAGCATGTTGCAAAGAAGAAACGCCTGCACATGTAATCATCAGTGGATTATTATTGTGAGAGAAATGACTGTTGCTAATTTGGAGTAATTGGTTCTTATAATTATATAAAGGGAAAAGAAAGTCTAAAAAGAAAGGACAGAGGGGAGAGGATGGGGGGAAAACGCAATAACCTGAGATATACTTCAGATGGAGAGGATGAAGATCCAAAGTACTCATCATCTGGAGTGTGGGAAAAAGGGGGGTGGGGATGAAGATAATAACATACTTCGCAGCCATGGGAAAGTAGGGTATAGGTGGATGGTTAAATGGTTCAAATAAGATTGGCATCATTGAATATAAATTCATTAGCTTCAGATGTCAAAAGGTGGTGACTATACAAAACCATGGAAAGGTATATGATAACTATTATATCTATACAAGAGACACACAAAAAATATGTGATACGACACCACTGTTTAACTATAAGGGTTGGAGTACAGTGGTGGAGGCCAGATTTAAAAAGTACAGAGGAGTTGGGATAATGTTTCATGATAGCCTTAATGTGGAAATAATCCATCAAATAGCAGATGTACAAGGAAGATTTTTATTTGTAAAAATAAAACTAGATGGTAAAATAATGACATTGGTTAATGTATACGCTTTTAATACAGGCCAAGAAAAAAATATACAAAAACTTTTAAAGAAAATAGATAATTATTATGAGGGGGAGCTCGTGATTATGGGAGACTTTAATTTTGATTTCAGAAAGAAAAGTAATGTGAATTTGAAAAGGTGGAATTTAAAAAATGTTTATGATATGACACAAGATTAACAGCAACCAACCTTCTACTCAAATAGGCATAAGAAATATACCACAATCAATCATATATTGTTAAAAGCGAACTTCAGTATGGAAATAAGATCTTGTTTTACAGATATGATCTGGCTCTCTGATCATGCCATGGTGATGATCAATTTTGAGATAAGTGGGGATGGAGTGGATAAGACCTGGAAGTATAAGGATATAGTTTGGAAGGATTTGAAAAGTAGAGAATATATGAAAGATCCGATTAAAATTTTCTTCCTAGATAATAATGGTTCAGCCAGCATACAAACTGTTTGGGACACTTCAAAAGCGGTCTTTAGAGGCTTATGCATAGCTAGAGAAATAGGTTATGAGAGAAATAGGAGGATGGTTAGGGAGCAGAAATTGAAGGAAATTACTCTATGTCAGAGAGAAGTCCAGCAAAAGAAAAAGGAGAAGGGAGCTATATTAGCCCAGTTGAAAGGGGAATTGGCAGAGATTGATGCGTTGGAGTTGTGGAATGTTGCTGTGAATGGTTAAAAATGATTATCAACAAAATAATATCCAATCTATGAAGAAATTGACTAATTATTTTTTTAAAAAACAAAGGAGAAGAGAGGAGTGGGACAGATAAGAAATAAACAAAAAGAAAAAATAATGGGGACAGGAAAAATACTACAGGTCTTTGCAAGTTAATATAAAGAATTATATGGAAAAGAAACACTGAAAGGATGGGAAGAAGAGGTAAACACAAAATTGGACCCCAGGGAGGCGGAGTCAATGACAGAAGAAATAACTCAGGAGGAAATAAAAAAGTGATAGGGGAGCTGAAAGGTAATAAGGCCCCAGGTGTTGATGGATTTACAGGTCAATTCTATAAGGAAATGGGGGACGTGTTAATACCACAATTACAAATATTGTTTAACCACATAATGAAAGGGGGCCTACCACCTGATTCTTGGAAAAAGGCAGAAATACTGACAATTTAAAAAAGGGGGAAGGACCCATTAGAGGTAACATCCTATAGACCAATAAGTCTGATGAACCAAGATTATAAAATTTTCACAAAAATCTTTGCGAGAAGATTAGAGAAGCTCCTTCCAAAATTAGTTAAGGGGGACCAATATGGCTTTGTTAAAGGAAGGAGTATTAGCTACCCATTAAGAAACATAGCAAATATAATAGGAATTAAGGACAAGAAGGAATGGCTATGGTAAAACTTGATGTCTCTAAAGCTTTTGACTCGGTAAATCATGAGTTTTTGTATAGAGTTCTAAAAAAATATGGATTCAACAGAGATTTTATTAGGATGTTAGAGGAGCTGCATGGTGAGGCTGATGGGAGGATTAGGATAAATAAACTGTCAGAAAGAATACCAATACAAAAAGGAGTTAGGCAAGGATGCCCTCTATCACCTTTAATATTTACTTTAGTAATCAAGCCCTTAGGAGATAGAATAAGGAATAATGGAAGGATTAAAAGACATAGAATAAAGAAGGAGGAAATCAGAATTATTTTATTTGCAGATGACATTTTAATTATAACGGAAAACCCAAGAGAAACCTTGGGAGAAATTAAAGTAATATTGAAAGATTTTGAAAAAGTATCTGACCTGAAAATAAAGCTGGCAAAATCAGAAATTCTATCAACGAATATGAATAAGAGAAAAATTAAGGAAATTCAGGAAGAGGGGAAAATTAAGATACCCAAGAGAAAGGGTCATTATTTGGGAAGTCAGATAGCTAGGAGTGAGGACAAATTATCAGATAATAATTATAATGTGATTTGGAGAAAAATTAGAAGACAACTAAGAGGTTGGAAAGGGAAAAACCTATCAATCTCAAGGAGAATCAGAGCGTTAAAATGTGTGTGATACCGAAAATGTTGTATTTGTTTCTGACTCTGCCGGTGACCCTGAGACCGGGCCAAATAGCTCAGTGGGATAAGAAGTTAGGAGAATTGTGTTTTTGGAGTGGCTCAGAAAATAGTCTATTGAAGAAGTGATCAACTGGGCTGGGGAGTCCCAAACCTACAAGCATATTATGAAGCTTTTCAGTTGAAGTATTTAATAGAAATAGATAAGGGAAATCAGAAATGGATTAGAATAGAAAATGAAAGAAATGGGTGTAAAGGAAAAGCTGGTATTTTTAGTAAGAATATAAAAGGGAATATAAAAGGAACAGGGGGTCCTAGAAGATTAGCTTTTATAATAAGGGGGAAATGGCAAAAGCAATGGATCCCCATGTTATCTAAATGGTCACCATTATATAGCTTGTTTGAGGATGAAGAGGAGTGCTATCTGAAGAAGTTGAATAGAGCAGGATTTTTAAGAGTGAAGGATTTATATAATAATGGAGGAGAATTGATGGACTTTATAGAGTTGGTGGGAAAAGGTGGAAGAGAAAATTGGTTGAAATTGAGAGGACTATGGGAAATGGTGAAGAATGGAGTAAAAAGAGAGGAAAATAAGTTGGATTCCCTGATCAGACAAAGGGAAGAAGGTAAAAAGGGGAGAGCAGGAGTAATATACAAAATGATAGTGGAATAAAAATAAACGATGCTTAGAACAATAATACAAAAACGGAGTAAGGAAAACATACTTTCATAAGAAAGGATGGAAAAGATAATGAAGAGGGGTAAGTACCATTAAAATGGAAAAGTTTCAAGTATTAGATTAAAAAAAGATTTATCTAAAGTTGTATAGAACCCCAGCTCAGCTAGCATGTATGAATATAGTCAACTGCTCCCTTGAGCAAGGAGCTTTTCCAGAGGGGTTAAAAGAGGCGGTGGTTAGTCCATTGCTGAAGAAGCCCGGGTTAGATCCCGCGGCTCCCTCCAATTACCGCCCAGTGTCCAATTTACCATACCTGGGCAAGGTAATTGAGAGGGCAGCAATGGACCAGCTGCAGACATTCCTGAATGATGCAACCTGGCTTGACCCCTTCCAGTCCGGCTTCCGTTCAGGCCATGGGACAGAGACCGTCCTGGTCTCCATCACAGACCTACTCCGTTGCCACTTGGATCGAGGCGGATCGGCGCTGCTCGTGTTATTGGACCTCACGGCAGCGTTTGATACTGTCGATTACCAACTTTGACACACCGCCTGGCGGTGGCGGGGAATGAGGGACAGCCCTCAACTGGCTGTCCTCCTTCCTCCAAAACCGCCTGCAGCGAGTGAAGTGGGAGGGTGGCCTCCGAGGGCTCCCCTTACATTGTGGGTCCCTCAGGGGCCATTCTCTCCCCGCTGTTATTTAACATCTACATGCGACCACTCGCCCAATTGGTACGGAGTTTTGGGCTGGAATGTCACCAGTACGCTGATGACACCCAGCTCATTCTGAGGATGGACCCGGGGTGGAATCTGTACCCGATAATTTCCATCTCTGCCTAGAAGCCGTAACTGGATGGCTGCGAGCCAGTAAGTTGAAGGTGAACCCGGCGAAGACGGAGATCTTGTGGCTGGGCCGCCCGGAGGGGGTAGAGACCCAGTTGCCGACGTTTGATAGTGTGGCACTTCGCCCACAGCCCCTAGTTAAGTGCCTTGGGGTCCAGCTAGACACCCAACTGTCGATGGAAGCGCAGATTGCCTGCGCGTGCAAGACAGCGTTCCATCTGCGGCAGGCGAAACGTCTGGCTCCTTACCTCTCCCGCTGCGACCTGGCCACGGTGATCCAAGCCACGGTCATCTCGAGGCTTGATTATTGTAATGCGCTGTACATTGGCCTACCCTTGTCGGCGATCCGGAAACTTAAGCTGGTGCAGAACGCAGCAGCGCCTTCTGTCGGGAGCCCCAAGAACTGCGCATGTGACCCCCACTCCTGCGTGCACTGCACTGGCTTCCCATCGAATTCGGGTCTCCTTCAAGGTGTTAGTTCTAACTTTCAAGGCCTTATATGGTTTGGGGCCAGTGTACTTGAGGAGCGTCTTACCCCATACAAACCCAGAAGATCACTGCACTCAGAGGGCTTAATCTACTAGAGGTCCCTAGTATGAAGATCTGTAGGCTGTCGAGCACCCGGCAGAGAGCATTTACAGTGGCCGCTCCGACCCTCTGGAATTCTCTGCCGGAGGAGATACGAGCACTACGGGGTTTGTTGGCCTTCCGCAAGTCTGTGAAGACTTGGCTATATAGGCAGGCATTTGGTCCCAACTGATGCCTCCTTAGTTGCCAGCTGCCAACATACCGTCCTGCCATGTATTGCCTCTGTGTATTATTGCTTGCGGGATCATTTGTGGGGAGGGCTTTTGGGTATACGTCTTTTATCTGTTTATTGATGTTTTATTGATTTTATGCTGTAAACCGCTCTGGGCTCCAGAGAGAGCGGTCTACCAAATCGAATTTATAAATAAATAAATATAAATATAAATAAAAGGGTCCAGCTCAAACTATTGGCATTGTAAAAAGGGGGAAAGACGGTTTACACATATGTGGTGGGAATATGAGGAAGTGCAGAGATTCTGGAAGATGGTATTAGAACAAATAAATGGGTTATTCAAGGTAAATTTGTACATTGGGCCGGGACTGTTGGAAATTGGAACTTTGGGCCTACAAACGCTGAAGAAATAAGACCAACAAACTTTGATGGCAATGGTAAAAGCTGTCCATACTGTAATAGCATTGGGATGGAAGGATAAAAAATGGACAATGGACAGATGGAACAAATACACTTATGAACAACTACAATTGGATATTATGGGAATAATACAACCAGATATACCATGGTCTATAAAAATACAAAGAATAAAAAAGAACTGGTTAAGATATGTGCAATGGGTTAAAGAAGGAAAAGCTAATGATCAGAAAAAGGAAAAAATGGACAGAATCCTGGACTGGCTGCATTTTAAAAAATGCTTTGTTGTAAAGTTGGAGGGAGGGGGAGGGGCAAAAGGGGGCAAAATGTAATGATTTATGGATGTATATAAAGTAAGTTTATTTCATTTGATTAGATGAATACTGTAAAAGGACTTATTCAATTAACAGAATGAACCCAAAAATCTTCAGGCAGGGGGGACCTTTCCTTTTGTTATCTCACCGCTGCCACCAAAATATGTAACGAGACGACAAACAAATCTCCTGGCAGGATGGACCTTTCCACTGCCAGCAGAATATGTAGAGGACTTTGGTTACTGAGGATTGATTGGGCTACCACCAAAATTAAGAAGGATTATTTGAGGTGTAACTGGTATGCTGAAGTAAACTGGAGTAGTCTGAATTCGAACTCAAGGCACAGAATATAAACACCAAAGTCTTTCGAGTACGGCTGCCACCAATAATAAAACGCCCTTCCCCAGTTTTGGGTATGGTGATTCTTTGTCAGAGAGGCACACAGAGGCAAATAGTTTATTAACAACACAGAAAGATGTTTATTTGTGTATTCAGAACAGGCAATGAATTGTAATGGTTGCAGAAATGTATGGAGTTTGATGGTTACGTCAAACAGTTCAATACTTCAAAACTTCAGGTTTCGATTAAACTTTCAAAGTTGACAGAAAACTAGTAGTCTTCCACTAACAGCCCAATTCCCGGGTTTGTTCTACAGCACTATCAAACTATTCTTCCTCAACTGCTCACTAAACTTTACTAACTCCTGGCTTCAAAATTCCAACTACTCTCTTCCACTCCCTTTCTCCAACAATTATTTTTCCCAACTGACCTTTTTCAACTGTCAGATTTCAAACAAAAACAAAAACAAAAAACAACTCCACTGGTCCCTTTTTTCTCTCCACTCGACCAAGCTCTACTCACTTACTCCCAGCCAATCAAATAGTTTTCCACATTTTCCCCAGGCTGCTTTCAAACTCTGCCCCCTCTTGGAAATTGTCTTTACCTAAAATGGCTGCCGCTAGCTCCCTTACAAAATGGATGCTACACTATTGGGCCTATAACGAGCTATCACTGGTCTTATAAGGTAGGCCAATTAGTCACAGATACCATTAGAATAAAAAACTTTTTTTTTAAAAAAAAGAGTTACAATCATTGCATATAGTTAGAAGTGGGGTTTTGCTTGTAAGGGATGCAGATTATGGAGTTTGATGATGTTCACTACAAAACTATGCTATACAGATAATGTTTCATCTTGAGAATGTGTCTTGATGTAAAGTCATGAGATAATTCATATATCATTATCAGCTTGAATCCTATTGTTAATTTCAGTTGGAGCAGAGCAATTGTGTGGATTGTTGGTAAGTCAATCTATATATATAAAGGAACAGTCGTCATGTGAAGACTACCTGAAACAGAGAAACCTTACAACGCAGAAACACAAAACTTGCCAACAGAAATAGGCCTCAAGCAAGGTACGTTTGTAGCAAAGAAACTCCCCCCCAAAACCTAAAAGGCCCCCAAAACAACGAGTAAAAAAACTACATTTCCCAGCATCCTCTGGGGCTGCCAAAGACTCCCCCAGCCTCTACATTCTGACAACATGATTGGCTGCCAATAAGGGCGGATTTGCATAACTGCTGTACTGGCCAGCCAACATGAACATTCCAACCCATAACAAACTGTCAGCCACAGCCTCCTCCAACACTTTCAAATCAGAAGCCCATGATGGAGATCAACACCATTCAAGGGGAGCTCTTCTTCCTTTCCCAAAAGATCTCCAGTGGCTTGGAATTCCACATTAATAAGAGGACCATCCAGCAACAATGGGGTTTGCCAAGGAGGGTGCTCCAGCCCCTCTATATGCTGGCTCCAAGGGATGGAGGTCATCACCAAGTACCTTCTGATGCCCAGCGCTGCAAGAGCTCCCTCAGATGGCCTGTCCATGAGGAAAGCCTCATCGGACATCGACCAATGGGTGCAAAAGACACAGAGCAGGACATCTTGAAAAAGAGAGGAGCAGAAAGTAAGCTAGACATGAAGATCTTGAGAAAGGTGGCTAAACAGGATTTTTAACAGTCCCCCAACAGACACTGGGCGCACCTGTGAAGATAGAGATCCCCTGACAGGACAAGCCCTCCCCAAGCTGATCCGTCCTGGCCATGGTACAAGTCAAACCTGAAGGACTGCAGGCAAAGAGCTGAGGCACAAACATAAAACACCCAATTCACTTCAACACCATAAGTCACATCAATTCCAACCCTTACATACTCAGACTTTCTCGCATCTCCTAAATAGGGCACAGCAACGCGTGCCGGGTACAGCTAGTACATACATAAATCACATTGTTTCAATGTATCTAATCTATTTGAGACTATTATTAAAGTTTTGGCCACCATAAAAAAGATACCTGCAAGAACACCTCAGTGAACGAGAGTCCAAAAGTGGCAGGCTAAAACTCAGCACCTTAATCAGTGGCTGAGACCTTGTGATAAACTCCCTCCTGGACACACAGAAGAGTTAATGACCTGGAAGGCACTGAACAGGCTGCACTCTGGCACCACAAGATGCAGAGCTAACCTTAAGAAGTAAGACTACAAAGTGGAGTCCACGACATGTGAGTATGGAGAAGATAAAGCCACAGATCAGATACTACAATGCAATGAAGGACATTCTCACAGTGACACCAGAGGCACTCCAAGTGGCCAGCTTCTGATCAAAGGACATTTAGCATAATGCCAAGTTCTTTTTTAAAATTTGTGTTTTTAAATGCATTTTAACAGCACCCTCAACTTGCTTCTGACATGATAAATAAATACTGTGTGGATCAGAAGGGGAAAAACCCCTGTATTCTCTTCTCTATTGTTTATTTATTTATTTATTGTTGATTTTTATATACTGCTCCTCCCTGCAGGCTCGGGGCAGTTTACATAAAACAACAGATTAAAATGCAGATAAAACACTTTGTTATATAAAACACAAGGACATGGTCAGAGTTGCCGGGGGAACTTAGATTGAAGGCCTGCTTAAAAGGGGTCGTCTTGTAGGCCCTCCATAAGGGGGCTAACTCCGTGATAGCCCAAACGTCGTCTGGTAACACGTTCCATAGCATCAGTGCCACCACGGAGAAGGCT
The DNA here is from genome assembly GCA_030556195.1 of Anolis apletophallus. Classification (NCBI taxonomy): domain Eukaryota; kingdom Metazoa; phylum Chordata; class Lepidosauria; order Squamata; family Anolidae; genus Anolis; species Anolis apletophallus. The sequence goes on along the minus strand of JARBWK010000012.1, from coordinate 76,388,488 downwards.
TGTTGTTTTGTCACTGAGAGGTGACAGGAACAAACTGATGGAATCATCAGAAGGTTTTGTTCTTCTGAGCGCAGAGATCTCGGGGGAACGTATGGGGTGAGGCAGTCCCTCAGGTACACTGGTCCTAGACCATACAAGGCCTTAAAGGTCAAAACCAGCACCTTGAAAACAATCTGTTACTCTATAAGCAGCCAGTGCAATTGTTGTAGGATTGGTGTGATGTGCTCTCTCGCAGGTGCTCCCACCAGCAATCGAGCGGCAGCATTTTGCACCAGCTTGAGTTTCCAGGTTGTCAACTAGGGAAGGCCAATGTAAAGGGCGTTACAGTAGTCTAACCTCGAGATGACCGTCACCTGGATCACCGTAGCGAGGTCATTCCTGGATAGGAGCCAGTCGCCTAGCCTGTCGAAGATGGAAAAATGCTGTCCTGCTAACCGTGGAAATCTGAGTCTCCATCGATAGCAGTGGGTCTAATTGAACCCCCAGGCTTTTTACCAAAGATGACGGGCTTAGCCGCCCGCCATCCAGGGTAGGCAACCGACCCTCCCCATACCAGGATGACCCAGCCATAGGATCTCCATCTTTGATGGATTCACCTTCAACCGGCTGGTGCGCAGCCATCCAGTCAAGGCATTGATGAAAACAATCGGGGTATGGTGTCCAGCCTGCCATCCATTCTCAGCACCAGCTGGGTGTCATTAGCATACTAATGGCACTCCAGACCAAAATTGCGTCTTATTACATTAAGACATTTACAATTGTATAATTCCTCAGTCTTCTCTTTACTAAACTGAACATGCTCAGTCCCTGTAACCTTTCCTCAGATGTTTCAGTCCTTCAGTGCAATAGTAGTAAGGGATCATTTCCATCTTAACTCAATTGGGAATAGTTCCATAAGCAGATGAACACCTCTGGAGCTGAGTCAATCACTTTTGATAAAGCATTTATTCATTTGTTTGATTTTTATACCACTCAGGGCAGTTCCTTTTAACACAATAAGATAGAAATGCACAATAAAAAGACACACAATAAAAACAGCACCAAGTGTTCAATAATTTGTCACAATTTCTTCATAATAGAAGAAGGGGATTACTTTTGTTTTCTTTCTTGCTGATAAACAATAATGGAAAATTATTTCACTTTCTAGAGAAGCCTTACAATTGGGGGATGCTATATCCAACACCTCCAGTGCTGGTCCCACTAACTTCTGGAGCAATGTATCCTGAATATTCTAAATACCACTGTTCTTTAGGAGTGTGTTGGCTTCTGCCTTATCTAATCTTCTAGCATCTCTTATCACTATTTCTCTTTACATTTCAATCTTGCCCCAGGACACATTGATTTATGAATTGCTGAAACTGTGAACTCGGTAATCCCTTTGTCCTTAAAAGTAAAGGCAGAATGATTTTTTCAGTTCTCAGTTAGGGCTAACCATAAGTCTATGTCTGCTATCTTTGAGGAATTTTGACACACAACTTACTTGTATTCCCATGAGTTGCTTTATTTAAAAGAAATAAATGCTTAGTGTGGTGTCAGTTTTTGTTGTTGGTTTATGAACAGCATAATAGACAGACTTCATAGATAAAGCTATTTGAGGCAATTATATTTACAGCAATTAAAATGCCCACTCCCTCTAGCATTTTTATTGAGATAGAAACAATAGCCATAATCACTAATTCCTGCTTTCATCTGGAGTCTGTGGAGTTGATTGGCTGCACGTGGAAGATGGAAACAGAAAGAGCTGCACAAATTTGTCCTCCAGCTGAGTGAAACTCTTTTTTGTTTTCTTTTATTTTTTTTAAATCCAGCACTTTCTTGAAGAACAGCTCAAAATATAGCATGAAACTCTGTTTCAGCTCAATAAATTGTTCTGCAATTGTGCTGTACAACCAAGGGGTTAAAGAAATTTCATTGGTCTCAATAGTGTTGCTGAAAGAAGCACATTTATGCCTTCCAAGAATTGTCATGAGAAAATTGCTGCCTAACATTAAGCATTCATTGATTTGTGCATCTTATAGTGTCATTTTAAACACACGCACACACACACACAAATTGACATTGCAAATGTACATGGTTGAGACCTTAGTTAATGAGGAAAAGTTTGAAAAAGGTAAACTGCACAAATATTTATATAAATTAGGGGAAAGATGTCTGGAGCATAATTACCCAATAGTATATTTTCCCCATTACCCATCACCACAAAAATATGTGCAATCAATTTGTTTGATGCTGGAAAACACCCCAAAATGAATTAATAGCAGAAGAAGGACCATTAATTCATTTCTACACTGGGAGCACAGAGGTGACATCCTCCTCTTAGAACTCTAAGGGCAACAAAAGATCTGGTGGGATGATTTCCCCTTTGTGCTAACTCAGTGGTTCCCAGTCTGTGGTCCATGGACCCCCAGTGGTCTACAAGAACTAAAGTACGGTCCATGGTGGCACCATTACTACACTGTTGCAATGAGAGCGACTGGTCTCACAAAACCCCCTTATAGTGCCAAATCTTATTAAATATGGTTTTCTGTGGGTGAGCAGATGGCACCTATTAGATGGTATATGTTCTGTATCAGAAGCTAGAGCTGATGTGGTTTATCCAATGCAATTTTCTGAATCAGCACCCTAATAACTAAAACACACCGAATCTAAGGTTTACCAAAAACTGATTTGTAACCCTTTTGGTACGAATGTTGGAAAGTGGTCCCTGGTCAAGTGGTGCCTTGTCAAAAAAAAGGTTGGGAATCACTGTGCTAGCTGGACATCTCTGCCTTCTCCCAAACACTGATCGGCCATGGCAAAGCTCCCTGGCAATGAGCAGGTCTGCTGCACAACAGGGAGCTCTTAAACAAGTATGGCCAACAACCTTATAAGCAGTCCCCAAGTTACGAATAAGCTAGACTCTGTAGTATTGTTCTTAATTGAATTTTTGTAAGTCAGAACATGTACCTTTTAAAGTGTAACTCTAGACATACACACACACATGCATGCTTTGGATAGCATAGGGAAGGGATAACATACATGTGCTGTTCATTTTGCTGTCTATGACCCTGTTCAGAAGATTTCACCTCACTTTCTGTCCCTGTGATCATTGGATTTTGAAAAAAAATAGCTTGTTGCGGAAACAAGGATTGGTCATAAAGCTTCAGTGGAGACACCTTTTCCCCATGATAACCCTTACAACAGTGAATTTCCCTAGTTACTCATTTGTAACTATGAGTCATTTGTAAGTCAGATGTCTGTAACTCAGGGATTGCTGGTACTAGCATGACAGGAGTTTATGTCTCTGTTATGTCACCAACAGGATTCTAGCCAATGTGTTATAAATATTTCAGTGTAGTAATAAAACACAATGACTAAGAGCCTGCATCAGTTCTGGAGCTATCTCACTGATGCAATACACAACCCTGCTGGTGAATGGTACTGTGGGGTCCTGCAGGGCTCAGTATTGTCCCCTATGTTATTCAATATATACATGAAGCCATTGGGGGAGATCATACGGAGTTTCGGGGTGCGGTGTCATCTGTACACAGATGATGTCCAACTCTGTCACTCCTTCCCACCTACTACTAAGGAGGTTGTGCAAGTCCTGAACTGGTGTATGGCTGCTGTAATGGACTGAATCAGAGCAAACAAATTGAAACTAAATCCAGACAAGACAGAGGTACTCCTGGTCAGTTGTAAGGCTGAACAGGGCATAGGGTTACAGCCTGGGGTTACACCTTGGGAGTGATCCTGGACTCATTGCTGAGCCTGGAACTCCAGGTCTCAGCAGTGGCCAGGGGAGTTTTTGCACAGTTAAAGCTTGTGTGCCAGTTGCGGCCATACCCTGGGAAGTCTGATTTGGCCACAGTGGTCCATGTTCTGGTTACATCCTGTATAGACTATTGCAACGCTCTCTTCATGGGGTTGCCTCTGAGGACTGCTCGGAAACTGCAATTAATCCAATGCTTGGCAGCCAGGCTACTGATGGGAGCAGGGTATAAGGAGCGCACAACTCCTTTGTTGTGCCAGCTCCACTGGCTACCAATTAGCTTCCAAGCACAATTCAAAGTGCTGGTTTTAACCTACAAAATTCTATATGGTTCTGTCCCAGTTTACCTGTCCAAATGTATTCTCCTCTATGAACCATCAAGGCTGTTAAGATCTTCTGGAGGGGCCCTGCTCTCGGTCCCGCCACTTTCGCAATCACTATGGAACTCTCTCCCGAATGAGATCAGATCTGCCCCCTCCCTCCTGACCTTTAGGAAGCTAGTGAAATCCTGGCTATGGAACAAGGCATTCCCAGAATAATGGCTGAGACCAGCAATTGACCAAAGTTATTGACCACATATGTGGACTGAGTTGGACAAGATTGTATCTTGGTGAATTGGCTTATATGTATTTTAATCTATTGTTGATGTATGATGTTTTAGATTGTATTGTTAGCATTGAATCCTTGCTGTTAGCCAGTCTGAATCCCTCTATGGAGGTAGAGAAGATGGGGATACAAAAGTTTTAAATAAATAAATAAATAAATAAATAAATAAAGGACACTACAGAAAATATTGGGCAGTGAGAGATCCCATTGCACAATGTGGCATGTTTCAAGCTAGAGCATGCTGCATATTGTTTATATTGCTGACTGTACTTGTGCAACAGTCCTGGGGATGTACATCTCTACTCCTAAGAATAAGTAGATTGCACAATGGTTAGATTTGATTTTATGCATGTCATTTTATGATGGGCTAGGGTGTTATCATATGAGGAAGGCAAACTGACATTGCACAGTGCTTTGTACATCCCACTGCGACTTTGCGTCTTCCCTGCGATTAACTCATATCCTGTTATTGATGGAAAAACCCTATCAATAGCTCACAACATTTCTATCAACTATCTTGTGCAATGAGTCCATTTTGCTTCTGTGCTTGTAAAATTGATTTTAAAAATTAAAAATCATAAAACAGCAGAAGTCTGTGAAGGTGAGTTATAAAATATGCAGAATTACAATCATATGATCACAAATGTGTGATCTGGCACAACTGTGTGAATGAAGAGGGGTGGGATAAAGAAGGTACTCATCTCGGTATATATTTGCTATCCATGATCACACAACTGCCATGGAATAGCAGTTTGGTGAGGACAAGTCCATAACTTCCCAACAGGAAATGGACAAGGAGGGAGAAACTAGTTAATTAAATTAACGTTTCTGTCTCTCATTTTATGATTTTCCTAAACATAAAACAATTGTATGTATAGAAAATAATATGAAAGTCAGATATACAATATGAAAAAGAAAATTTGAGTGCAGCCTACGTATGCAGTAAAAGAAAATTGACTCATGGATTACAATACTATTTGCTGCACTTAAATGTAGGCAAAACATAATAAGGTTTGATTGTGAGAGTGCACAGTGAGCATCTCAAAGGCTGTTATATACAAAGGAATTTGGCAGTATGTTCTATTGACCATAATGAGACATATTGTCAGATGGATATGGACAGGATATCCCTATGCCAGGTGTTCAGATCAGGTAGCTTTCCGGTTGTGTTGGTCTATTTTTCAGCACTGATAAATATAAGGAATGTGAGAGTTGCAATCTAACACTATCTGAAGGTGTATGTGGTTTTCCCCAACATAATTTGTGTTTGGCATATTGTGTATTCTGAACACAAGCCCACATAATTTTGTGTTGCTACAATACTGAGAGAATCTCTTTGTGCTGGGGCAATAAGCAATGAATTAACAATAAGGACAAGAACCATAAGTTATATGGATCAATCACACAATAGCATTCACCTCATGAAGAAAGTGTGTATAATCTGTCCATTTAGAATTTTTTAAATTCAAAGTTAAAATACTTACTCTTTAAGAGTTTAGAAATGTTTTTACTCAAGCAGGGTTCTGTACCTTCTGCAGTCATGGTGGATATAATATTCTCTGCATGCAATGTTACTCTATAAAATGTCCACTACATATATGTGAATATGCATGCATTGTCAGAACTGGCTCTAGTTCATATACAATCTAAATCTTCCCATTAGTTCTGACTGGAGTAGAATACACAGGCATTACCCTATGGCAGTGGAATACAATCTCACCATTCCCCAGACCAGACAATATGCGTAGAACACGATTGTATTCCACTGCCAGTGGAATTTACATTGACATCATAGGAGAAGGAGGTAGAAGCAAGGAGGTAATATTCCCGGTGAGGAAAACAAGAAACAGCTGGTGGCATCAATGACAGGAGAAAGATCTAAACTGCCAATTTCTTGAATGTTTATTTCTTGACTAAAGAAAGGGACATCCTTTGAGCCCAGGTGTTTTAGAAGGGTAGCTTGGACAATCACCTACTGTATGTCACATGATTGCCTTTATTCTGAGGACCCCTCCAACACAACCAACCAATCACTGCATGCTGCTTTCTCTACAAGCAGGCAGAATGTCAAACACCATCCATAATAGGTTAACCATAACAAGTATGTTCCTAGGCACCGGGACTGTAGCACAGCTGGCTGGAGGTCAGCTGCATAAGATCTCTACTGACCAGAAGGTCATGAGTTCGAAGCCTGCCCGGGTCGGGGTGAGCTCTCAACCAAATTGTGTAGCTTGTTATCAACCTTTGCAACCCAAAAGACAGTTGCATCAGTCAAGTAGGAAATTTAGGTACCACTTTGTGGGGAGGCTAATTTAACTGATTTACGAGGCCATAAAAAATCTCGAGGAAGTATGCAAAAGAATGAAGGAATGCGACAGCGCCCCCTGGTGGCCAGAAGCTGGAATGTTAAATTACCTATGAGTGTCTGTCTATATATGTTGTGTGTCTATGGCATTGAATGATTGCCTGTATATGTATATTGTAATCCGCCCTGAGTCCCCTGCGGGGTGAGAAGGGCGGAATATAAATGACGTAAATAAATAAATAAATATTTCACTCCATACATATGATGAAGTAGATTTAAGTCTGGGGACCTCCTCACATTGAGGTCCTGTAGCCAGAGAACAGTGGGGGCATCAATTGGGCAGCAGGGCAAATCTGGCAGGTAGTGTGGGAACCCATTGCTCTGCACCCTGCACCACTCCTTTCCCAATCCAAAGGGGTGAGTGTTGCCACCTCTTTCCCTCCACACACACACTTTCCCCATTCTACCCTATGAGAGCACAGGAAGCCTCATATGATGCTTCCAGCAAAGTTAATAGATGAAACCCACTGGAAATAGCTGTCATGGGGTCCGGCAGACTCCGTCCAGGAACTGTGCTGGAAGCATCATATGACAGATCTGTTTGTCCATGTGTTGAAGTCATAAGACAGCTTATACTACCAGCTTCTTTCTATGCTAGTCTAAAAGACAGGACATCACATACTGATCTGGAATTTTAAAAAGCTTGTGCCTTTGAATTCCACCACCATGAAAAGCACCAAATTCAGCTGGACAGAGCAGAAATTCATCAGCATGTATAGGATACTTGCCCAGGTACAGACTTCATTTTTCAACAAGTGCAAGCAACTGGCTCTCATTCTGAAAGGCTTACAGGTGAAGAACAGACTATGGACTATGTGCTGCAAAGACTACAATGATAAAATATGTAGCATTCTCTCCAGGAAGCTACTAAAATACGTCAGCATTCTGTAATGCGAACAAGAAAAGGCCAATAGAGAAATAATGAACATAACTTCCCCAACAACAGGAAAAGCATCTAAGAGACACATTTATCTTCTTTGATGAAAGAGAAGGAAAAGAAACCTTTCTTACTACTAAATGAGTCCATAGCCCAAAATATGACTAGTACTGTGAGTCAGACAACAATATTATAAATCTATCAAGTCATATCCTGATTCAAGTAGAGGAATCTATTCTATCATGGGACTTATTTTTCTGACCTTCCAAAAACATGCATATGATATAGTTCTGTAGTTATCTAGAGACCTTCTTCTGCCACTTACAGCTAAATGAATACTTCAAGGACTGTGACACTAGTAGGGAAAACAAATCATAAACACCAGCCCTGTCTCCACAGCACAACAAAAGTCACCACACCAGTATCCAACACAATAACTCTGAGTCAGAAAAAGAAAAACAATTATATGGACTCTTCCTGATTTTTGGTGCATAGAACTTGACATTCATAGTATACTTTTGCCAACATTCCCAAACAGAAATAATCAGAGTCATAATTTACCAAGGAACACATATACTTTTAGACAGTTTCAGGAACAATCCTAATATTGTCATCAAATAATCTGACAAAGGAGGAGCTCTAATCATCATGGACAAATATTACACAAATGTCACACCCCAAGGGTTCCAAGGGCCTCAGACAGCATTTTCCCTGGGGTCTGCATTTTGCCCGCCTGATTCTGAGAAGCTTTTCAGCACAGCTGTGTTAACTCCCAGCCCCTGTCAGGGGCCTCTTTACTGCTCTCCTGAACTGTCCAAGGGAGATGCCATGCCGAAGGCATGCCGAGGCCCACCAAGGCCCACTAAGCTGATAGCAGAAGCGAGCACTAGGAGCTGGGAGCGCTACCCCCCCCCCCCCCCAGCCCAGGTGGCTCGGCCTAACGAGTTCCCGCATTCTTCAAGACTGAGGTTCTCAAAACAGCCCAAAAGCTATCCATCACCCGTTGTGACGTCCGACGCAGTTCCAGAATGCTATAATTGCCCAAGGCGCCTTTCAATCCCTGTCTCTTTCCAACGTTGCATTCACCATGGGCTAAGAGAAAGACCGCCGCGGCCTCTCCCCTCAGGGAAGGCCGGCCAGTCACTTATGAGCTGGTTCGTCTCTGCTCTACCTTGCCTGAACCCTGCTTCATCTACGACGAAGCTGTGCCTAGCCTTCATGCCAGGTCACGATTGGATCCGGAGAGAAAACCTGGAAGACCTTCCCAGCCAACGCTGAAACTGGAGGGATCTCCACAAGCTGTTGCTCTGCCTTGTGTCCAAGAAAGTCTTCATGGTCTTTCTGCGAGCGGCCAGGAATCCAAGGAAGACGGCCTAGCTACTTGTGGGCTCGCTATCCAACGCCTGCCTGGATTCTTTCCACTGCAAGTTAGCCGTTTGCTGCTAGAGTCAAATCTTAAAGGAAACCCTGCATCCAGCCAAGTCAAGACATTTTGAGTTCATTAAGTGTTGCTGTGGGATCACTTGCTAATGACTGGACATTGTTAGTTAAGAGACCAAAGCCATTAGCCTCACTGCCTTCGGGCACTCAAGACCTTGCATCTGTAATCCTGCTTTTGTCTATAACAAAGGACTACCGCGAATTGCTAGCCGCTTCATTGCAGCCACAGTAATTCAACAGGACTTTTAGGGACCTTCTTTACATCCAGTTTGAGTTTCAAGATTTCCTTCGCATGGGATTCTATCTGTGAAGGAGCGGTATTACTTCCGCATTGACTTTGCCTGCAGTACCTCAAGCCGCCCGATCTTCTTGCGCCGATCGGGGGCTCAGAGACTATCGCATCCCGCATTTGTTCCTGCATTTCCTCCCCTTGAGATCCTGCTGTTGCGGATACTCAAGCCTTGCTGATTTCAGTATTTGCCTGTTGAACTTCCTAGCATTCTTCGAACGGGGCTCAGCCTTCTCTCACCGGCTGGGTCTCCACAAAGATCATCTAGCTGAAACCGGCCTGGCATTGGCCCACCGCTTCCCTGAATCTTTCCTTTGGCATCTGGCTTGATTTCCGTCAGCGGCTCTATTGCAACGGGTCGCTGCAGCCTTGCTGTTCCTGTTTGCTACGGGACTATTTACTCCTTGCTGATTCCTGTTAACCTACCATCCAAAGGCCCCATAAAGACTGCCTTTGAACCAGTAGATCTTGCCTGCTACTTTAAAGGCCCTATATATGCCTTCAAGCTTTCTATTGTTTCCTGCACAATAAAACCCGGTTATATCCTTGCTCTTGTGTGGTCTCCAGAGTGGTCAAGTGCCAGGGCCCGAGTGGGGGGCGACAACAAAGGACATTGAGAGGCAACTGTCAAATTCTGTCAATTTACAGAATCATATGTAATAATTCCACAAGTGAATACTGGGAAAAATTACACAGAATACTCAAGGAATTTCCCATGGAGGCATAGAACCAACCAAACTGGTTCATTCCAGTAGGTTAGCCAGGCACTTTCTTTCCATTATCCAAAATAAACAGTGCACCCCTCCATAAGCCAATGTCTCAAGCATTTGAACACTCACTATTCGTGCCTCTGAATATACGATGTACAATATCCTTAGACCATATGCCATTAATGCTCTTAGCTCAGCGAAGTACACTACCAACTTCCTGAAGAAATTACATTCCTTCCATTTCACAATCCAACACTATCTAATTCACGATGGGCGTGGAAACCCTATATACCAACATCCCACACAAGGATGGAATAGAAGCTGTACAGGAACATCATTCCAGATGGGACCACAGCAGATGTAGCCGTCTGCCTTTTTTCCCTCACACCCAACTACTTCACTTTAGACAATAACATATACAGTGTTCCCTCACTACTTTGTGGTTCGCATATTGTGAACTTGCTGTTTCACGGGGAAGGAAGAGGAAGTAAAGGGGGAGGGGGGCTTGCTTCCTTCCCTTCATTCCCTGTGCAAGCGAGGAAGGAGGGGGGAAAGGAGGATGATGGCTTGCTTCCTTTCCTTCCTTCCCCTTGTGAGTGGAGAAGGATGGGGGGGACGAGGAGTAGGGCTTGCTTCCTTTCCTTCCTTCCCTCCCTGCACGGGCAGGGAGGAGAGAGGGGATCATTATATAATATTTCTGAAAAAAAGGTAAGTGGTTCAAATTCTGACCCCCAATCTTTCCTGCATGTTTCAAAACTTCATCGGAAGTTCAAAACTGCATCAGAACCTATCAAACCCTAATATGTTCTTAGCCATTTAACTCCATGCATCTGATGAACGTAAGTACACAAGAACATATAGTACTGTCTTGTATCAGTTAGGGCCCTTCCACACAGCCATAAAAGTGAGAATATCAAGGCAGAAAATCCCACAATCTCTGCTTTGAATTTGGTTATCTGAGTCCACACTGCCAGATATTCCAATTCAAAGCAGATAATGTGGGATTTTATTCAGCTGTAGCCTCCAAGGTACTACAAGATCCCTTTTAGTTGTTTCCCCTATAAAATATAGCTGTTGTATTTTAAAGGCATGGGGACTTATTTTAGGTTGATCATAAAACTTTCTGGCTAAAATACACTCTGAAAGGATCTCAGAGAAAGGAGAAACATCACCTGGTTAATACATGGACATTTCTAAAATTCAACCAAACTCCATTTCAAAATAGAAAGTCAAGCCTTTCAAAACATTACATTTTTATGACTAAACACTTAGTGAAAGAGTACACAGTAACAAACATAATAAATCTAGATTTTTTTCTCCAGTTATTAGTGTTATTGAAAACATTTTAAACTACCATTTCTCAAAGGATAATAAAATATCTTACAACTTCCGATTTGTTTTTTAAAATTCCATTTCTTTCTCCTTCTCTTATAAGAGCATCCATGTAGAAAGAAGTAAAGAGGCCAAAATGGAGTACCTTTGCAGTGGAGTGAAGTGGAGAGAAAAATAATGACAATGATGACAGCAGGCAACAGAGAAAAATTCTTAATAAGAGAAGAAATTGAATGAAAAGAGAAGAGTGAGGTTATCAGACTGTTGCCAGCTTTGTTAGTTCACTGCCTCCACTTGTCAGATTTACCAAACGCACAAGAACAAAAAGAAAAATCATTAGACTGTTCTGTTTTACTGAAAAGAAAAAAAAACAGTAACTGTACAGTTAACAGAACTTTGGTTGAATGTTGGATTACTGCAATAATCCGCTTCATGGCTGAAAGCTTGTTGCTGCCTACTGACAAGTAGCAGCATTTAAGATCTGCCAGGAATGCTGATAGGGGAAGAATGGATTGATGCAACATATTAAAAAGGAAAACAGCAACAAAGAAATGTCTGCATAACTCTAAACCTTGAGTGTACTAGAAAGTATCACAAAGCAGCAAGAGAACAACCCATTACCCATTTTAAAATCTGTTGCAAGGTCAAATAATAATCAACTGCAGGCAGTCCTACAAACAAGGTAAGTTCTATAGTTTTGTTCTTAAGTTTAATTTGTTTGTAAGTCAGAACAAGAATTCATAAAAGTGTAACTCTAACCATATGAGTGTGTGTGTGTGTGTGTGTGTGTGTGATAATCGGATTTTGGAAAAAAATGGCTTGCTGTGGAAACAAGAATTAGTGATAAAGTTTCAGTTGAAACACATTTTTCTCATGATAACTCTTTTGGAAGTGAATTTCATTTCCTAGGGGTAGATTTTTCTCACTTCTTGTTGTGTCACGCCCACTTGTAACTATGAGTCATTTGTAAGTTGGATGTTGGTAACTCGAGGATTGCCTATCAAAGCAAAATTGTGGGGTTATCCAATATTTTAATATCTACCACTTTCACGCTGCTACAGACCTCCCCTCTGTATGAGTTGGGTTTGGGGGGGGATTTGTTTGTTTGTTTTGGGGCGGGGTATGGGTGTATTTGTTCCTCTTGTTGATGTCAGATTAATTGACACCTCTCCCACCAGAAATCTTTTTCCAAGTGAAAGGCAAGATATCTAGACATGGGGGTTTTAGAGAGTGAGGTAGGGAGATCAATCCAACGCTTAGATAAAGTGCTTGAGAGGACATATAGAGGGAAATTAGTCAGATAGGACAATTATTTCCTTTATTCAGGGAAGGCACATTGGAACAGCCAAGTTTTCAAGCTCCTCCTAAAGACAGAGCCATGCCTCCGAGACCCATCCCAGAGAGCCGTCCCAGAAGGATATCATGGTTGATGGTATCCCTGCAGAGGTCATCCACCAAGATGATCAAAGCTGTCTCAGTACCATGACCAGGCTTAAACCAAGACTCTGACTGATCCAGGTAATCGGTGTCCTCTAGGAATCCCTGGAGCTGAGAGGTGACCACCCGCTCCAGCACCTACCATCTGGACTTTGGAGGATCATCGCAAATATGTTGATCTGTATCAGAGAACAGCAAATGTATGGGTAAATCTCATTTTTTTCATTTTTTAAAAAAAGGGCTTTCAATTTTTTAAGTACAAAGAGCCAGGAAGTTCTTAAGCTAAGATCCTGTAGTTCAGAGACACAGTGTAATAGTTTCATAGGTGTCTCATGTCTTGTCTTGTCTTGTCTCTGTGAGCCCATCTTTTGCATGGGCTATGATGGTGAAAGTATTCTCCAGAACCTCATAGGGAGCTTCCTGAGGTTTTAGAGCAGTGGTTCCCAACCTGTGGTCCGTGGACCACCAGTGGTCGGCAAGAACAAAAATATGGTCAGCGGTGTCAGCATTTTTACACTTGCCTCAAAACCATGAGGCAACAAAAAGCGAAACCATCTTACAGTTCTGAGGCAACAGGGATGTCGGGAGGGGAGAGACTGACTACCCACAAAAGATTACTACTACCACATCATCTCTAGATTAATAAATATGGTTTTCTGTGGGTGGGCAAATGGCAACTACTGGATGGCATATGTTCTGTATCAGAAACTAGAGTTGATGCCGTCTATCCAATGCAGTTTTATGAATCAGCACCTCAAATAACCAAACCAAATCTAATGTTGACCAAAAACTGATTCATAACTGTGGAGTGTGGTCCCTTTTCAAGTGATCCCTGGTCAAGTGGTCCCTAGGAAAAAAAGGAACTACTGTCCTAGAGGATGATGTCAACACTGTGTATCTAGCTAGAGAGTATGATGCTCAACCTATATCACACCACAAATGATTTCAATTATTAAATATATGTCAGAAGGCAATATCTGGCAACTTTAGATAGAAAGTATAAAAAATCTCAAGTTAGTTCTCCCCCACCACCACCACCCACCACCAAGCTATATTGATTAAGTGCTGCAAAAATAGTTGATAATACCAAGAAAGGAGACCCTGGCTGCTTGCTCCACAGCACCACTCCTCAAAATGAACACGAAGCACTTCTGAGAAAAGGAGTGATTAAAACCATCATGGATGAGCATCTCAATATTTTTTTTAAATAAAAAGTTTCTTCTTTTGCAGCTCAAACCACATGAATCACTCAAATGCACTTAAATGAATTTATGAAATCTTTGCTGAAAAGATAATATGAGTAATTATATTGTTAAGCCCCTCAAATAGTGACAAAATTATTTTTAAAAGTTCTTTTCATTCAGACATTACAGGCATGCTGAGCGATTGCTTGAAAACTGGGAGAATATGAAACGGGTTTGAGTTGATAAATTCTAGGGGGAAAAGGGATTTTGAAAAATAGACAAAACATAGGCAAATCCAACTGATTCAATAGCTTTACACTACTTGGAACTCATAATTATTATTTTTTCTTGGTGTCTTGGATTTCATGCCTGTTCTTGGGGCAGTGATTCAGAAAATTGCATCGGATAGACTGCAACAGCTCTATTTTCTTGGATATTATTATCATGCTTTCTTAGAGGAGAGCAGAAGAGGACTGTTATATGGTATATATTCTGAATCTCAAAAACTAGAGCTTATAGGGGGAAACTGTTGCTGTTTTTGGAATCATCAGATTAAATATACCCAGAAACATTTGAGGCACCAAAATATGTGTTAGACGGTGTAACAGTATCTATGCCCACATTTATGTTATGGCTGCCTGTGGAAAGAAATAATAGTGTGCCATCAATTGTAATGCACACCTCGATTTTCAAAACCTCGAAACCAAAAAAAATGCAGCCGATGTAATGTGCAGCAGCATAAAATGCACGCTTTGAAATTTGGCCAAAAAATGTGTGTTAGAGTTCCTGCCTGCTTAGAACTGATTCTTTAAAAACCATAGTGCTAAGAAACCAAATCGTCCAGCAATTGAAAAGAAAACCAGAGACATAGGTAACCCTTCAAGGAGCCTCTCCTGTTTGTCCTGCCTCAGCTTCCATGGGTGAATCAATGCTGTAGAATGAATGCAGCTTGACATCACTTTAATTGCCCTGGCTCAATGCTATGGAATTCTAAGAGTTGTAGATCTACAAGCTCTTTAGCCGTCTCTGCCAAAGAAGGCTAGTGCCTCCCCCCCCCCCCCCAAGCTACAAATCCCAAGATTCTATACACTGAATAATGTTTCCCAATTAAGATCAGGAATGAGGAGATTATAAATTACAGAAATTTTATTACTGCTGTAGAAAACTAACAGGGGTCTTCTGGAAAAGCCAGGTTTACCACAAAGAACATGCTAGCAGCATTTATACAGCTCACATACAACCACATAAAAACACTCTGACATTCTTTTCTTCTAGGCCCACCTCTCAATTCCTCCCAGTTCCACCTCCTGCTCTTGTCCCTCCCAGCTGCCGCACTGAATATATCCAAGGTTCTTTAGACTGAGCCCTATTGTTTATTCAAAGTTTGCAGCTGTCTGATCTGTATCTGTTATCTTTATCTGTTACTTCCCAAGCCAAATTTAGCCTTAACTTGAATGAGCCATCAGCTTTACAAACAAATGTCTCTTTGTTTGTAAAGCTGATGGCTCACTCTTAACTTTCTTTCCACTCCCTTCTCTGTTCAACATCAATCTATTTCAAAATGGCAAGTAATATAGATTTCATTCTCTAACAATTAATACAAGTTATATTTCAGCCAGGGGCATCTTCAGTTTAAGTAGGGCTTTTGTCCTTCCCAGCAAGAGAAGTCCTGGGGCTCACCAAACTACATGCCCCAGAACCCAGCAACTTTTAAAGTGGGGTGAGGTAAGTTCTATCTGATCTTGTAAACTAAATAAGGTCAGTGCTAATTAATATTTGAAAGGGGGGCATGATAAATACCAGTTGGACTAAGTCAGTGTTTCCCAACCAGTGTGCCAGGGCACAGTAGTGTGCCGTGAGCAATCATCAGGTGTGTCGTGGGAAATTGGAACCCCCAGGAGGGGAGGGGGAGAGTCTAGTGTGTTGAAGTATAAAAGGCCTAAGAAACCTACCTCGATAAAGGCACAAAATTACAAACACCCCCTCCCCACCAGTTGTCTACTTGTTCTCTCCCTCTCCATGCATTAGGAAGGCCTGCCTCCCTTTCCCCAAGTAGAGACCTCCTCTTGCCTCCCCCCCCCCCCCGGGCCTAATGCCGGATGGTTCAGTCTTGCACCGGCCCCGCCCCTCCCTCCTCCCCCTCCTCCCCGGTGCGTGCAAAACCGCTCTCGGCCTCCCTCCGGCTCCCTCCCACCGCCACCACCTTCCTTCCTGCTGCTTTGCCAGCCCCAAGATGCCCACCCGGACTGCCCCGCTGACCCCCGAGGAGCTGTGCAGGTGGTGAGTGTGGCTCCTGCTCCCCATGACCCCAATTCAAGCCTGCTGGGGAGGAAGGGGGCAACCTAAGTGAGAGGGAGACTGCTGGTCTTTCGAGGCCCCCCTCCAGAAACTGTAACTCCCAAATGTCAACATCTATTTTCCCCAAACTCCATCTGTGTTCACATTTGGGCATATTGAGTATTCATGCCAAGTTTGGTCCTGATCCAACATTGTTTGAGTTCACAGTTCTCTTTGGATATAGGTGAACTACAACTCCAAAATGCAAGGTGAATGCCCACCAAACTCTTATAGCATTTTCTCTTGGTTAGGGGAGTTCTGTGTGGGAAGTTTGTGTCTTTCTGCCATTCCTGCCAGGATATCTATGTTGTGTTCATCGAAACAGGCCCATGTTTCACACTGAGTGTATAAATACATTTTAAAACATATTAACTATATGTATTACTGTGTTAGAGTGTCATTTGTGTCATTTCTGTGTGCCCCAGGATTTTGCAAATGTAAAAAAGTGTGCTGGGGCTCAAAAAAGGTTGGGAAACACTGGGCTAAGTTATATTTAAGGAAAAAGTGAAAAAATCACTTTGTGGGACCCCATTCAGCAACAGCTGCTGTCTCCCCTCTCCATCTCTCCCTCCCTCCCTCCCAACCATGTTCTTCCCTTCCTCCCAGGGCCCTTCCACACATCCCTATATCCCAGAATATCAAGGCAGAAAATCCACATTATCTGAGTGTGGACTCAGATAACCCAGTTCAAAGCAGATATTCTGGGATATAGGGCTGTGTGGAAGAGCCCCCATTCTTCCATTGGCTTCAGAAGCAATCTAACCTTGGCAAAAGGAGGCAGAACATCTTTTAAACACAAGTAACTTCCTTCTCTTGAGACATATCTCCTCTTTCCCAACGGTGCTTCTGAAGGAAGTTCCCCCTTTTCTTTGCCTCAGCACTTAGATATCCATAAAAGTAAATAAGTAAATAAAACTTTATTTATATCCTGCCCCATCTCCCCATGGGGACTCAGAACGGCTTACAACATAAAAAGCAAACATTCAATGCCACACAAATACAACAATAAATTAAACAATACAAATAAATAGTATAAAACCGTCAATTGTATAAGCAAATCACATAAAAAGCAATAAAACATATTACACAATGTCAATAAATTGGGAGTTAAAAGCCTTGTTTTATAAGGCGAGATACTTAATACTAATGTACATCCTAATTTTGGACATGCGTTTTAGCAAATAAATAAATAAATAAATCCCTGCACATTAGACTCAAGAAAATATGATATGTTAACTTTAAGCTGTAATTGGAGGAGGTATTGGTAGAAAATTTCATCAAAATATAACCCCCTCCTCCTCGCGTTATTCCCATCCAGGGGAGGAGGAGGGGGTTCGCCTCTCCTCCTCCTCCTCCCCTGGATGGGAATAACTCGCGTTAGTAATCCCCATAACCTAGTGCTAGGCCAGGCACTGTAAAAATGCAAAGCAGTGGCCAGTTTGTCGGTTCATAAGAGATCTTCTTGAAAACCTGTAAGATGAAAAGCTGCAGTTAAGTGTGATCTTTTTTTTTTTTGCTTCTCATTGCATGTATGGTAATTGCCATTGTGGAAAAAATATGACTTCTACTTGCACAAGGTGATACAGAATGCCCCAATGAGCAAACAGTGGAAATGATAAACCATTGTTAAAACTCTGCAATATAACTTATAGAAAAGTACAGGGGGGGTGCAAATAGTATTTTGTTGTTTTCCACCCTGTTTCTGGGGAAAGAATTGGGTGAGAGAATTTGTAGAATAACGCGAGAGCACTCTCTTCTTCCCTCCCTGCCCCTCCCAGCTGACAGGCATCACGCATTATATATAATTATATAATTATATATAATGCACAATGCTTCTGAGCCAGTGGGGGCAGGGAGGGAAGAAGGGAGAGCAAACCCTCTATTCTAGCCTCCCAGCTGGCATAATGAATAAAAACAAAAATTCGTTAGTAATTATGTTTCAATTACGAAATATACTTTAAAAAAATTTGGAATAATTTCTATAACGACCCAGCAAAGGAAATCCCCCCCCCACACACACACACGAGTTTAGAGTCAATTTTGTATGGATCAACCACCCCTAGTAGATAGCTATCAGAATCATTGTGTGTATGTAAAGATAGATTATCTTCTTTACCAGCCAGATAAGCTCAGGATGATTGTCCATGCAATCAGAGGTTGAGTTTGACTATGCTCATATTAACTTTCTATACTGACAGCCAAGTTCTTAATTGCCGAAGACCAACACCGTTGTCTTTTGAGCTCTGTTTTGCATGGAACTGGACTTCTGAGTTAATGAAAAACTCACCAGCATATCCATACTCTTGTTTCCCTTTGGGTTGCACCCTCCCAGGGGGCGTCTCTAAAGCTGATTGGCTCTTCACGCAGACCAATCCCCAGCCACTATCCTTTCTGCCCTGGGAATCCTTGCCTGTAGGCTGTGATGTCAAGAGAATCCCCAGCCAATACCAATGCCAGCCTCTTTCTCAGTCATTCAGAGAAGGGAGCAGGAACTCTTAATAGCTACCAGAACTGTATAAAATATCTTGCATGTCTCTGTATGTTTATGCTTTAAAGCACATTGCTCATACTTGCATCCTTTTTGGCCAAATCACATTAAACCTCTGTGGCTTGTCTTCAACATGATGAGTTTGTTTCTCTGTTCTGACCTATCTGATTTAGTTTATTCTCACTGGGCACAGATCCTCTTAACCGTGGTCCTAGCTAAAATCACTACATATTGACCCTGACAAAATGGAGCTATTTGTTTAAATACTTCACTAAGGAACAATGTAAATTGTAGACAGACACCCCCTTACCGACATGAACAACTTTTTTGAGTGTTTGGTTTTTGTTTTTTTTAAAAACAAACAAACACATGTTTTTTTCCCTGGGAAAAGCTTCTCTGTTTACATGAAGATTCTTCTTCTAAGTCCCAATCTGATTTTGAAGCTACCTTCAAAAGGTATGGCTAAAGTTCAGTTTATTAACCATTATGTCTTTATACATTTTACAGAAAACACCACAAAATACCAAAACCTAACACAGAGAACACATAGATTTAATGCAGAAAAGAAACATAGCCAAAGGTGTCTGCATCCGCAAATAGTCACTATAAAAATATGATTAAACAAAATAAACTCTTTTTTTGTTGCATTATCCAATCTTTATAAATTGGAGAATGCCTCAAGATAAACATTTTAATGTATCTCTTTAAAATATGAAACGCACTAAACAGCTGTTTAGTGTGGAGGAGGAGCAGGCAGTGAAGGAGCAAAACCAAATTCAGAGCCACCTCTTGACAGCATTTGATAGGTTCAATGGTTAATTTTTAATGGGGAGGAAAATAGAAAACTGTCAGCTGTATATGTTAGGATTAAGCATAAAGCTCTTCCTCTAACAAAAACCATCTTTTTCAAGCAGAATTTTCTGCTAGTTTATCTCAGAGATTGGTTAATAGAGAAGAATGGGTCTACTAAAATCTTCCAGCAGAATGGTCAAAACATGCACCAAGAAAGTACAGGGTGAATTGTACAGATGTTGCACTTATTTTTTTACCTCTTCTAGCCCATGGACATATTTTTATATATTGGGACTGTCTTCTATTATCACTATGTTGAAAGTGTTTTGGATTGAGTATAACCTCAACTATCCCATGGGCATATCGACCAGTTAGAACTCCACTCAAATGCTCTGCTAATGCAGCATCTTAAGAGAGGAACCCTGTATTCAGCACAGTAAGTTCAATTCAGTTCCATAACTATTCCATTCAGTTCCATAACTATCCACCTTTTTTGCATAGATCTTCTCTTGAGTTAAATAGACAGTACATGCTGATTTTCACATTTCAAATTAAATGTAATCTGCCACTGTTAAAATTACCTGTAGTATCTAAGGTGCACATCCTCTTCCTAAGTTTTGCCATTCAACACAAGGCAGGCATGGCACAATCAATATGTGACTTTGCATGCTAAGTTATATGCTACAGAACTTCAATTTAGGCATCTTCCACAGAGATGCATAAAATCTACATTGAACAGAATGATATGGCAGTGTGAACTCAGATAATCCAGTTCAAGGCAGATATTGTAAAATATCTGGTTTGATATTCTGGGTTATATGGCTGTGTGGAAAGGTCCTTGGAGAATATATCTCCTGAAAAGTATAAACAATAAACTTCAATAATACATGTAATATGAAATGTTTTCAAGGTTTATCAACATATGTCATAGTCTGTGAGAGCCAGCATAGTGTACTAATTTAAATATTGGATAAGGACTTTAGAGGCCCATCCACACAGCCCTATATCCCACATTATCTGAGTGTGGACTCAGATAACCCCGTTCAAAGCAGATATTGTGCGATTTTCTGCCTTGATATTCTGGGATATAGGGTTGTGTGGAAGGGCCCTAAGAAACTAGAATTTCAATATCTGCTTGGCCATAGAAACTTGAGGAAGAAGCCAAGGCTAGTCTCCTCTGAGGGCCCTTCCAGACAGGCCCTATATCCCAGGATCTGATCCCAGGTTTTCTGTTCATCTCAGATTATCTGGCAGTGTGGACTCATATAATCCAGTTTAAAGAAGAAAACCTGGGATCAGATCCTGGAATATAGGGCCTATCTGGAAGGGCCCTGAATAATTCTTGCCAAGTAAAACTTAGGAATTGGTTAGAAGGTATGTAAGAACAATAAAGCCACACACCCACCTAATCAAAATAAGAAGTGTTTGGTGCAAATATTAAACTTTTAACTTACTTTTAAAAAACTCAATCTTTAAAGTAACATGCAGTTTGATCTTTCAAGAAAAGTAGTTTGAATGCATCTTTTAGGTCAGTCCCAATGAGAATTGATGAATTTATAAATGGACAAGGGCTTGTTGAACAGACTTTGGATCCCCAGAGAGCAGCTTTGTTGTAAATTTCAACATGGCATTGATTTTCTCTCTCCTAGAATGAAGCTCCTACTTGGATTCTGTAGTCTCCTACTCACAACATGCCCAAAAGTAAATGATTGTAATTTTCTCACTTAAGCGGTGTTCTATAAATATAAGACAGCTTTCTTTCTTTTTTTCTGAGGGGAAATGTGACAAAAATTATATTTGTACTTTGGCTCTGCGCTATGAATAGGTCTTGCAGGGAAAATATCATCAGCAAAATGCTGTCAGAAATTAGAAGGAATATGGATTGTCCAGATGTAACAAACGAATTTTTGACTGACGAACTGAGTACCATTACTCACTAGTAACAATTTACTAGTATATTACTGTCTGAATATTTCAGTCACTTAATTAATGACCAACCTCTGGTCTGTTCAGGTTTGGTATAAACCAATTCCTTACATCCCTTACTGTTGTGGTACAGAGACGGCAGTGGCTGAGTCCAGGAGTTAAAAGATAACAAAAAATTATTTTAACATCAAATGGAAATTGGAATAACAAAAAATAGCCTATCTTCGGCTGTACAAAACCCCCCAATAATCCCAGGAAACCCAAAACCAAAAATGCTGAGAAGAAAAGAACTCACAAATAGCAGATGTCCTTCTGAGGCGTTCAGTCAAAGGGATGTCCATAAGGCGTAGTCCAACAGCAATCCGGGGTCATAGGACAGAAAAATAGCATACAGAAAAGGAGGAGACATTCCAGAGTCGACAGGAGCTGAGTATACAGAAAACACATAATTCACAGCCCCCATAAAACCAGCATCTACCTCCCTCCATGTAATACTATACCAAACACTCTGTAGCAGGAAACTCAGAATGAAGGTTATATGTAGGTTAGCATCCATATGTTAGCCAGTATTGCACCACCTGACATCCGCCGGGAAGTAGCAACCAATAATGAAAGGACCAAATTAGTGATATCTCCACCCCATCCCCTCTTCAGATATCAGCCAGCATGCCAATGCCTTAAATCAAGAAATATTTTTCTAAGATCTACAGTGACAGGCCAAAAGTGACAGGCTAAAACCCAGAACCTCAAACTATGGCTGATACCAAATGAGAGCTTCCCCCCCCCAGGCACACAAGAGACTGGGCAACTTGGAAGGTGTTAAACAGACTGCGCTCTGGCACCACGAGATGCAGAGACATCCTTAAGAAATGGGACCACAAAGTGGAGGCCACAACATGTGAGTATGGAGAAGAGCACACCATAGACCACCTATTACAATGCAGCCTGAGTCCTGCCACATGCACATTTTTCAAAACTTAGTGTTTTTAAGTACATTACAACTGAACTCTCAGTTCGCTTTTGATACGATATATAAAATCCATGTTTTCAGCCTGAGTAAAATTGTATATTACATGATATGTACTGTACCATATAGTTATGAACAACAGGTTTTTTAATTAGTTGTAATTACAAAACAATGAAAGGAAATAAATGCCTATTTACATAACATAATTATAGCATTATATATTTCTATAACTGCCATGGAATCCTGAGAGTAGTAGTTCAGAGAAAGAGTAGAGTTCCCCAGCTGAAAATTCTAAATTGTCCTTCCTAAACTGCAAATCCTAGGATTTCACAGGATGCTGCCATGGTATTGAAGTGGAACACAGTGCTAAATTGTGTAGAATGAAGGAGTCCAAGGTCATTCTTACTTGCCACACACCTGAAAATAAATGTACCTCTAACAACTTTGCAGTTTGCCAAAAGAATAAAGTTTCCATTAACACCAGGGTGCATCTACTCTGTAGAATTAATGCAGTTTGTCACTGCTTTAACTGCTGAGGCTCAATGCTATAGAATCATGGGAGTTGTTTTTCCAAGGGCCTTAGCATTTTCTACCAGAGTGCTGAGGCCTCCCCAAACCACAAATCCTTAAATTTCATGCCACTAAATCATGGCAGTTAAAGTGGTGCATTTTAACTTTTAATGCATTTTACAGTGTAAGTGCACCCCAAAAGGAATCTTGTTTCCATTTTAGTTAGAAGCGCAACCGAGGAGGAAAGGGTTTACCCAATCCAGATCAGGAGGTTCTGTACTGGCAATTTTGTTTAAACCTCCACTTATATTAAATGCTATAACTCTTTTAATGTAATATATAGTTGGCCCTCTGTTTCTCCAGAGAATCATCTCATCCTATTATGAGTAAAATGCCTTGATTAAAAAAATAGTCTGTGGGTGTAACAAAAAATTGCCAGAGATTACATTTGATGATACAAAATGAGAATCCAATTGTATGAGAAAAGAAACCAGCTGCTTTCAAAAGAGTTACAGAAAGTGAAAAGCACTAAATTCCTATAACTTGCCGCTTGAGTTCTAACGTATTTCAAAAGAGAAGCTCCAGTTGGAAACTTGTACTTTAATTCCATTCAAAATTGACTCCAAGCCTAAGTGAGAAAAGGGAAATCCTTAATTAATCAACTACTGATTATAAAGCTCCTGGTGAAGATGTTTTACCTGCTGGGGTACTTAAGGATAATATACAGATTGCTTCGCTAATTCTTACTAAATGATTTACATGTATTAACGATGCAGTAAAAATCCCCGAATGGTTAGACTATGGTTATCATTCTGTCTATAAATGAGAAAGATAAAGAATTGAGGTTTGCACTGGGACAAAGAACAGACAATCATTATGAAACCCCTATTATATTCCTGATAAATAAAGAATGAGCTCTTCTAGAATAGTCTAAAGACATGTGTCTTGTCATGATATAGATCCTTGAGATTTCAGTGTCTGATTCACAGGAGGAGAATATAACCATCCCACTCTTTTCCACATCACTATATTAGGATGGGATCATCTTTGGGCTCATCTACTCTGCCCTTATAATGAAAATTGAGCTGCATCATATAATGCAGTTTAACTGCATTGAATTAGATTATACAACCATATAATCCAGATCAATCTGCATTATAATGGCAGATGGGGCCTCAGTTCCATCTTTGCCTTGGTTTTCTTGCAGATGGATAGTTCCTCATAGTTATGATTCTGATTTTGTTACAACTTGATTTAGTACACAGTTAGTGGTCTTCTTTAGGGATTTCAAGACCAATCAAGGACTGTGAACCTGCTTCTTTCACAGGTGCTTTTAGTTATGTGGAGTCCTCATCTAACACTCTTTGTCACCAGGCATTGAATGTCTAGATCTTTGTCCCATGCAAAATCAAGAGTAGTAATACACGACTCTTTAATTCCAACAAACTTAGTCCAATGGACTCAATGCTTCTCCAACTCACTGCTAAAATACCAATGCAAGTATACTGGTGTATAAATATGACTCCTTTTTCATCACCCATATGGGCAGATGAAGCACTGATCCGTTATTCTGAAGTGGGGGGTGCAAATCAATCCCATGTGGCTAAATGATTCACAGAGCTCCTTCAGGTTAATGTGACCTTGAATTGCATTTACCAAAGTATGAGAATCCAAAGCAATCCAGAACTTTGGGTCCATAAAAGAGTAGGGCTGGCATTGTACCTGTTCAGGCAGGCCAAGGGACATGGGATTGGGATTGCATTTATTGTCCCTCTTCCTTTCTCGTCATCACAGCAGTCAGCACAACATGGTAATGTCAGTTACCTGTTGCCTTTAGTGATGCTAGCCAGGGCTATGAGGTGATCAGAGAAGGGGGGAAAGAAGGGGGTGATTCCTCCTCTCTTCTTCCCACATCACTTTAGCAACCGAACTGCAACAAGAAGTGGAGGGAGATGGCTTCTTTCTACCTGTGCAGCAGTCAGGGGGCTGCCAATCAATACCATCCCAAAGCTGATTGATCCAGTATTCAACACTCTACATTGACCCTGGGAGTAAATGGCCAATATAGAACCACACTCAGTATCTGTTCATCTTGGGGAGATGGCTTGTTCTTCTAAACTGCCTATTGCTAAATATTTCCACTTCAAAAGGTTGGTAACTAGGTCATACTGCTTTATTATAACAGTACAATTAGCAAATTATTTGATCATAACAGATATATATTGTATATATATATATACACACACACACACACACAAACACACACACACTCCCCAATAACAAATGACATTTATGATGAAAATGCAGTGTGCCATTTTCATATGCTAGGCTTCTATACATTTAGAGTTGGGAGGGTTTTTTATTTGTCTGATCAGTAACATTATCTATTGAAATGACTTTCTTTTTAGCAAAGGTTATCCTGTTGTTGGCTACCAAAGAAATTGAATGGTGTCTTCTAAAATGTAATTATGACTGTTTGCACAGTCCAGATTTATAGCAGTTTGACACCACATTAACTGCCATGGCATAAAGCTATGGAATTCTAGGATTTGGAGCTTTGCAAGATATTTATCCTTTTATGCCAGAGAGCTCTGTTGACAACGAACTCCAGATTCCAGGAATACACAGGATGAAGCAGTTAAAGTGGTATCAAACTTGTTGTTTATGCATTCAATCGCTTCCGACTCTTTCTGACCTCATGGACCAGTCCATGCCAGAGCTCCCTGTCAGCCGTGACCACCCCCAGTTCCTTCAAAGTCAAGCCAGTCACTTCAAGGATACCATCCATCCATCTTTCCCTTGTATAGTATCAAACTACTATACACATAATTCTGCAGTGTAGATGATATTAGACTTTCCTTGCCATCTGCAGTAATTCATAGCCCAAGCAATGCTGTACTGATGAGGTGCCAGAGTTGACAGTGCTTATTCAACAGTCCTTTTGGTTCTGTGGTAGAAGTTGCTAGTTG
The DNA here is from genome assembly GCA_030556195.1 of Anolis apletophallus. Classification (NCBI taxonomy): domain Eukaryota; kingdom Metazoa; phylum Chordata; class Lepidosauria; order Squamata; family Anolidae; genus Anolis; species Anolis apletophallus. The sequence goes on along the minus strand of JARBWK010000012.1, from coordinate 76,362,508 downwards.
CTCTGCCTACCTTGGCCTTCATCACATCTTTCCTCCAGTGCAGGGATCCCCAAACTAAGACAAGTCATTTATCTGGCTCCCACTCTAAAGAGTTGCCTTAAGTCTGAAATGACTTGAAGACACACAACAGCAAAAATCCTAATAAACTTGACTATCTCATCAACAAAAATCAGGCCCACACTTCTCATTGAAATACTGGTAAGTTTATGTTGGTTAAAATCATTTTTCATTTTAAATATTGTGTTGTTTGTGTGTGTGTGTGTGTGTGTGTGTGCATGCATGCGTTTTTGCACTACAGATAAGATATGTGCAGTTTGAATAGTAATTTGTTTGTTTTTTTCGCACTATATTCCGGGCCTTTGCGGGACCATGAACCAGCCTTCTGTTTTGAAAGTTTGAGGAACCCTCCTCTAGTGGCTCTGGACACTTGTCTCTTTTGATACCAATCCTAGAGGCAAGATTTTGGATCGCAGCATGGACACATAAAGATGTATTCAGTCATCTGCCCATTGTTTTATCACAGAACAGAATTTAGCAGGAATGGAAATATCTGGGTTCTACAACAAGATTCAAGAGACTCATTATTTAGAATTGATTTGTCTTTGAAGTTCCAAGATTATGATACCACTGTTTTAACTTAGTGCCTTCTAGCCAAACTACATTTTCCCTTAAGCATGCATTTTCTCACTTTTATGTCATCACAAATATACACCAAAAACCAAACCATGCTACAAAAGGAAATGATGGATGCATCTACTTTTCATATATTATGATTCTATGCCTCCACATTTCTGTTGAGCTGAGTATTGTAAACATAACTTGAAAAGATATTTCATGTCTGGAGAAATGTATAGATCTTTGTGTTCTGTGAAAAATAGCAGTATCTGTTTTTGCAACTAATATTTTTCCTCCTGGTATACTTTCTATTTTATAGGATATTATTCTCAAGACTTCAACTTATGTGTGAGTAAAATAAAAATATTTATAATATCCATGAGAAATATAACTGTAGTTATAATATCCATGAGAAATATAACTGTGGTTTTTTGTACCTTATGGTTACCCTGGACTTTTAAAATTATTCCTTGTGATTATTTTTAAAGCCTTTAATCACATGTGAAAATAAGACATTGTTCAGAACATGTGGCTTAGATTTGACTAGTACAGACCCATTCAATCAAATGTTTATTAATTCAGTGGCTCTACCCCAATTGGTACTAATAGCAGGATTTAGGACATTAAAAATGTAGGGTTTTGTGCTTTATGAAATATGCAGTCTCCTTGTGTTGCTATTAAAAATAAGATTAGCAAAGATCACCAAGCGAGCTGCTGTATATCATATTATATCCAGGAATGAGGTAACTGTGCTTTCTTCTGGTTTTTGAATATCAAGTTCTTTTTGAATTTCAAGAAATTTGGAAAATTCTTATCAAAAACAAACTGATGTTCTCCTCATGAGGTTTATGAACTGAGCCTGTATACAGAAGATTATTTCTCTGGGAATGATAATTTTGGCGTTCATCCATACCATACAATTGTAGCACTGTGATTCCACTTTAACTGCCATATTTCCATCTTCTAGAATAGTTTGGTGAGGCACTTGAATGCTCTGGTTGAGAATTCTAAAAGACCCTTCCTAAACTGTCAATTCCAGAATTTCATAGGATAGAAACATAGCAGTTAAAGAGGAGTCTGTAAATCTGTAGTGTTAGTGGCCCTTGGAAATGCAGAAAGGTTGATCCAAGAGAGACCTAAGCATGTGTAACTATGTCTGTAAGAGATGCTGAGCAGGTGCTGTACAGTGTGGTGATGTTAACCTATGCAAAATGAGCTTTACGGAGTTGTAACATCAAGTGAATAAATGTGGTTCAGTTCTAACTTTCATACAATGCACACATCACTGGAGCATTGCTGTGCAAAGCACGTTTGATTACACTTTAAATACAACTGCAGATCTTTGAGATGAAATGGGAGAGCAGTCAACTGCAAGGTGCACAATATAAATGTTCATCAAACATGCAGGACATATCCCTACCTTTCAGGATGTATTGGCATTCACACTGTACTTGGGAACTTTTAGAATCCTGACTCTTTTGTGTCTTAAATAAGAATTTACATATTCAATTAGATCCAAGGATGGGGCATGTCAACCTGCAGCCTCCATGTGGCTAGCAGAATACTGATTGCATTTGTTTCTAAGGATGAGCCAAACATGGCCTAATCAGTATGCAAGTGCCACTCAAGAGACAGATTGGAGAGTCAATGGAATCAAAAAGGCTTAATCCTCCAGCACCGACCAACATTAGTGAGCACTACTGGGATTAGAGAGAGGGCACCGAAAATGAATGGAACAGAAGTGAAGCAATAGGCTGTAATTGCTCTGAGATACATTGCAGGAAGGGTATGCTCTTTCGAACAGTAAAATCTTCTTGACAATGTAGTGACAGAAACTGGGCATTTCTGCTTTGCCACTTTCCAAGAAAAATTGGATTTGAACTGCAAGCAGATGTTTCACTTGCAGTACAGCAGGCAGTTGTTCTGCATTAAATAAATAGTTGCCCAAATTCTTTTAGTCTGTATTCATATTATAATGATTATCAAAAGCTTCACTAGACTTTGGAAACTCAAGCCCCCCCCCTCCCCTGCAATTTCTGAATACAGATGAATGGATAGATACTTTTTGCCCACCCATCAATGAAATAATGAGACAAAACAACTGTCTTGGGATAAATATGGATAACTTTTATAATAGTTACCTATTTAAACTTTCTTCATGAACTAAAACCAGCTAAAAGTGGGGGGTTTGAACTTGGTGTTGTGTAAGCAAATCAGTGGCCATTCCAAACTCACTCCTCAGCTAACTTGATTGCAACTATGCAGTGACCTGTGGAGAAAGACCTACTCACAGTGGCCATTCCAAACTCACTCCTCAGCTAACTTGATTGAGACACATGAGTTCCTCACATAACTCACTTGAGTCGTAACCAGGGCGACTGCTTAGGGAAGCTGCATGGAGCATTCATACCCCAAGTCAAGCAGCTTCCAGGATTCCCCTGCAGCTCCAAGGCCATTTCTGTTCATCCCCACCTTAATTGACAGAACTCACAGGTGGGGGTTCCTGTTCCTGACCTTCACTAAAATTGATGCCTTAGGTGCACATTGAGATATAAATTGTATGCCTGTTTTCTACCACAGATTAGGGGCAAGCATCTGCTTTGTCCCTATCCCCCACCAAGCTTGCTAAAACATTTCTAATACCTTTTTACAGATTATGAAGAAACTATGAATTGCCTTCATCAGACAAATTGATACCATCAAGCCTAAAGAATTCGTGACAGTGATAACTGATCTCATGGTGGTGCATGTAGTGACCTAAGCCCTGTGCTATGGCTTTGAATATTGCTCTGTTTGTCCTCTTCTGGGTCACTATCACCTGGTCATTTCTGTCTAATGATGGCAGACCACATAATGTGCATCTGAGGCCAAGCATCTTGAATGTCTCGGATGTCAGATAAAGTTTGAATCACCAACACTTTGCTTTGTAAAAGGCCATGGTTGTTACCACCCAAGTGGATAGCCAAAGCATTTGGAGGGGGGACTGGCCCTTATACAAACTGCAATGGGTATAACCTATTCCACCAAAGACTGCAGTGCCCCCAACATTCAACATTGGCTTTATCAGCCAATCCTAGGTGCTGGACAAAAGGCCCTTTTTGAGCATGAAGTTCAGCCCAATAAATGTAGCTGTAGACAATGATCATCACTCGAAATTTTTAAGTTTGAATTCTTCAGTGAACTTTCAATTCAAGAAAATCCCAAATCTAAGAAAACTGTCAGGGTCTGACTCCACCATTGGTACTCCAATGCTAATCCAATATTTATGTGGGGTAAAATACGGTATGATCTTTGTGGGGGAGTGGGAGTATGTCCCTGGACTTCGTGTGGTACATGAAACTGTGGATAACAGTGAACCCTACTGAAGCTAAGGACTTTGGGACCAAGAAAACTATAAAGTCACTCAGGAAGACCTATAAAATGCCTAGAAATGACATATGGATAAATAAAATCACTGGTACCAGTTCTACGGATATGATGGGGTTTTTTTGGTGTTTCTGCATAACAGTATGGACTGTATAGCACTTGTGATCTCTTCCAACTCTATGATTCTATCAATATCAAGGAAACATGTGGATGAAGTCATTCTATGAGACAAAAAAGAGGATCAGAGCTATTTGGCACTATATTCTTCAAACCCGATCTCAGGAATGCCTTTAATGTTCAGAATAACCCAGTGAGCCATAAAAATGTTTTATATTTTGATTCAAAATTCACAGCTATACCTAGAAATTTGTAGAAAAGCAACACAAACTGTTGCAATAATTTAAGGGCTACTACTACTACTACACACACACACACACACACACATATATATTTTCAAATGTATATATATTCAAAGTGATGTGCCATCCTGTTAACTATGTTTAGGGTAACCTCAAGCATCATAGAGCTTGATTGTTTTACAAAGTGAAGTCCAAAAAAACCATGTTGACCCAAATAAAGGCTTAAGGTTCATCATGATGTTTTGCTGAGTACAAAAGCCAATAAAGGGCTTATTAATGTAATATAAAGGGAAGAGTGACCAACAGTAATTTTCCACCATGTAAAACACATCATCGGCTTAGCTGAGCTGTTGTGACCCAGCTATGGCAGCAATAAAGTCCAGGAGTAGAAAAGGATAACAAATGTTTATTTAACAAGACATGGGAGTTGGTCTAACAAAAAATAGCCTTTCGTCGGCTGGAGAAAAACCCTCACTAAACCCAGGAATCCCTAAATCAAAAATGCCGAAGATAAAAGAACTATAAAACAAATAGCAGACGTCCGTCTGGGGTATCCAGTAGAGGAATGTTCAAGAAGCGAAGTCAGTCACCGGTCCAAGGTCGTCAGGTAGGAGAAAATCAATCAGGATAAGGAGGAGATGTCACGGGTCGAACAGGAGCTAAGTATATTAACAAACACATAACTTGCAGCCCCCATACCACCCAGCATCTGTCTCCCTCCAAGTAATACTATACCCAGTTCAGTAGCAGCCACTCACAGTATTCACACGAGGATCAAGAGGCACACGGCAGTAGCTAAACAAAAGAGCAGACATAAATCCAGAAACCCCCCACCTTTTCCCCAAATCAGCTAGAGCTGCCATATCAGCTCTCCCAAGAACACAAAATGAATAAAGAACCCAATAACTCACGAGTAGTCTGGAAAATCAGGAACAAGAATACCAGGAACCAGGATACATGAGCTAGAACAATAATAACTCCTTGACCACCGCAGGGATCAAGCCAAATACTCCTATTTCTTATAGGACTCTCAATCAGAGTCCTCGGAGACCCCACCCAGCTCCAAAGCATCATCATTCCTATTCCCTGCAGCTGTAGCACCAGGCCCAGATCTCCAAGCCAGCCAAAGCTCTTCTTGGTTTAAAGGGACCCCCTCAGCCTCAGAATGCGAAGACGGCCAGTCCCGGTCCGTCTGGAACCCCAGAAACGTGCTGGTCCCCGAGTCCACATTACATACATCCCTCACCTCCTGCACCAATGCCGAATCCAGAACGGTATCACTTTCCTGTGACTGCAATTCTGCATTCCCTGTGAAACCCTCAAAAGAGCCAGACTCCGAAGGCTCCCTAAGTAAATGCTGGATTTTCCTCCTTTGTTCATTGTCTTCATTAATGCTCGAGGCACTAGCCACCCTCTTTACTCCAGCTGTAGGAGCCTGGTCATTCAGAGCCACACCCCAAACTGAGCTATTGCTTGATGTTACTACCTCCACACCTCCCTCCATGTTACTACCTGTAGCAACTAGAGGCTCATTCACAACATGAGCTCTTCAATAAAGCTGTAAAATCAGTGGTACGTTGTTGTTGTTTCCTAAAATGAACAATGAGTAAGCCTTATCTAGAACAATTTAATTATGTTTATGAAAGTTTCCTGTGTATTTACTTACAGATAACTACAGGAAATACATGATTGTGTCAGAGGCTTGAAAGCAACAAAGCAATAAACAAAATTATGAGTTTCTGTTCAAAAGAAACAAAATAGAAATGCAAAGTGTGTCTCAAGGGACAGGAAAGACTGAGTCATTTGAGTCCTGAGGAGGAAGATCTGCTTAATGATGAATGTTTAGTAAAGTGCTACACATACTGTGATCAGCTGCCCATGACGGAAGTCTCAGACAATTCAAACAATATGAACTATAGGTATTAAAAAACCTAACAAGGAACAAAACTTGGAACAAGCTTCCATATGCTCAGTGGAAAGCAAATGATCATCTGTAAATAACAAAATCAACAACAGAGACCGCATCTTTGGTTTTGTGTGTGTGTGTATCTCAAACATATTATATATATATATATATATATATATAATCTACATACTGTATACACACACACACACACAAACACACACACACAGAGCACAAAGGTTATTTCCTTTCCAGGAAGCAAGAAAGAAGCATACCACTTCACAGAGAAGTGAATGCCCTGTCCACATATAGGACTCATTTATTTGTTTTTTGTGTGTCCCCCAAAGGACACTACATAATAATCTATTATAATAAATGATTATGTAGGAAATTCAGGAAACAAGGATGGTTGCTTGGAATATGCAAAACAAAACCTACCTTACCAAAAAAATCACTAAAAATCAAAACCTAGCTGGAAATGAATTGGAAAATGTGACTAGAGAAAGGGATAATTAAAAGAATGTCTCCTTGTGTTTCATGTAAAAATTGTTAGAAAAAATCTATGCCATTACTAATAGTGTCTAACTGTCTAATTGATATTGTTTTTCATGACTTATAACAGCTGACCAGTTGTGCTTACTGATAGAGCTAGCCTGTTAAAAGAAGTAAGTGTCTAGCAACCTAATAAAATATATACTTAAGACAATATCTCCTTAGTAAATGTCTTTAGGTATTATGACCATGGTTTGAGAAGTATTTGTGGACAACTCCATGCCATAAGGCATCAAGCAAGACCAATGAAAATAACCATAATGGTTGGGTCAGAGGCAGCTGGTGTCTCTTGTTTCAATAAGAAAGTGGCTTTAGTGGAAACTTTGTTTTGAGGATAAAAGAGCCAATGTGATGTAGTGGATTGGGAATTGGATAATGATTCCAGAGATAATAATTTGAAGCTCAGCTCAGACCTGAAACCCGCCATGTGACCTTGGGCAAGCCATACTTAATCAGTCTCAGAGGAAAGCAATAGTAAACCTCTTCTTAACATATCTTGCCTGAGGCCCCTTCTACACTACCATATAATTCAGATAATCAAAGCAGAAAATGCACATTATCGGCTTTGAACTGGATTAAATGAATCTGCACTGTCATATAATCCAGTTCAAAACAGATAATCTGGATTTTATATGGCAGCGTAGAAAGTGCCTTAGAAGTGCCATAAATTGTAAATGAAATGAAAGCACACAAAAACAGCAACAACAGCAACAAGCCTTAGTACCTTGGATAGCTCATTCAAAACCTGAATTGGTTTCACTCCACCTACTGGCATCAAAATCAACAGTGCCCACTCGGTAGTAGGGGTAATTTCAAGGTCTCAGCCACAATATCAAGGCCAATTTCATGGCCAAAGGTTTTGTTCTCAGCTTCACTTACATAGCAAAGCCATTTAGTTTCTCAACCCAATAAGAGAAAGAGTTCACAAAAAAGGTAACACACACACAGTGCTTCTGCACTGTAGAATCAATGCAGTTGACACCACTTTAAATACGTGACTCTATTGTGGGAGCTGTAGATTTGCAAGGTCATTCACCTTCTATGCAAAAGACTGCTGGTAACTCACCAAATTCCAGGAGTCCTTAACCTTGAACTATAGCATTTAAAGTGGCATCAGACTGCATTAATTCCACAATGTAGATGAAATCATGGACAGCCTGGCTTATTTGTTCTTTAGCAGTTGAAAACAATTCTGGCTGGAAGAGCACATTATATTATATAAAACCTCGTCATGCTGGACTATGTAATTTTATTTAACACACATATCTCTGCTATCCTTGCCAAATTACTTCTTAAAATTGATAACCTCCATAGTAGCAAGGCATAGGAGGAATATTTTACATGGAGTATAGGTGATGCATCTATTTTTCCGTCATGCTATTTTATACAAATAAAAACCAATGAAGAATTGGCTTTAGCTAACAGTAATGTAATCAAGGCTTTTACTTACTGTATGTTTAGTGTAAGAAGGATATTCTGACCTTGAAGAAAAATGAGGTATCAGCCTGGGTAACTGTAAACATCAAAAGTTGCTGTCTAAAATATCTAGTGTTATTTACTTTACTAGATTTTATATTATCCCCATGGATCAAGGTGAGAATCAATAACAGATTAAAGTACAACATATAACATCAATTAAAAACTCATAAACTAGTTAAAACACATAATATCAGTTTAAAAGAACACATAAGACCTATACATGTTGAAACAAGTATTCCATAGTTTAAAGTTGGTAATTTAAAAATCCTCTGGATAGACCTCCTAGAAGAGACTGGTCTTAAATGTTTATTTAAATTCAGACAGTATATTCAGCTGACAAATCTCTTCCAGAAGGTCACTACACAAGCTAAGGGCAGCGAAAGAAAATGTCCTCTGAGTGATCATCACCAGCCTATTCCTGGCTGACCAGAGTAAATGTCCCTTGGTGCAGCTGTGAGTAATTGGAGATACACATTCAAGTACAAGTGTAGCAGATCAAAAGGACTTTGGCCTATATAGAGCCCTGGTGATCTGACCTGCAGAGCTCAATGCAGTCCAGAGGGCACCAAGGTTCTTCAGACTGGACTCCCACTGAATGGAAATATGAATTTACTTTGTGGGGTTTATACACTTTATATATGTGGCCCACATTTATAACATCCATTTATTTTTATTTGGTGAATTTATGTCCCATCTTTGTCTTAAAGTAAAAGCCAACATCTAGAATATGTTGGAACAACATTTCTAACATCTAGAGATCTTGCCTACTAAGTTAATAGAGCTGTTAAATTCTCCACCACGGGCATGTTCATGGTCCATATCTAAAAGAAGTATTTGCCTCTGCCAAAAACAAAATGGTTCTGAAGGTTTTTAGGAATTTTACTATGTCATGCCTGTACAATTGCTGGATCTCACAGACATTCAGGACAGCTTGTTCATAAGCTCTGATAACTTACAGTGATTACACTATTAGGTTCTCAACCAATCATGGTCATTAACTGGTCCATTGCTCTATAATCATCCTAATTATGTTTGCTAGCCTTGCAATAAAGATTAAGTGACAAAGAAATTAATGAAGAGATGCTAAGTCAGCAGGATAGTATTTTAAAAGGAAGTTAAAAATTATTTGGTTAATGCAAATGCTGATGACTACATTAGGCAGCGCTTGTTCCTTCAGGAAAGGACTTCTTCTTTTGTTCTCCACCCAAGCAGAAAGAAAGGAACAGGGAACCAAGTGAATGATATATCTTTAACCGAGCTTTGAAATGCTTTATAATGTTCATGGCCCAATAAAAGCAAATGCCACAATTTTTCAAGGTCATTCTTCACATTATTAAATCCCACAATTTCTTTCCATTTGTTACACAACACAAAAAGTGGTGCCAGAAGTGATAATAACTTAAAATCTTCATCTGCTAGATCTATTACAGAGTGAATTTGTAGATTTCAAACTACATGTGGCAGTCCACCTGGCTAAAGGCACCTCCATTTAAAATAATATCCTGCACTTTGAACAAAATGTCTCTATCCTAAGAAAAAATAAACCAGTTTTTCACTTAGCAAATTAAAGTGATGTGTAGCATTTGATTTGAACATCTGAGTATATGAATAGGGACTACTTGAGGGACTCATTGCTCTTTTCCTACACATTGCCCTGTGATAGAAACAGAAATACCGAAGTCAGAATCATCTTGTATTTCCAATTTTTATGTTTGGTTGTGAAAACTGAACAGTAAAGAAAGCTGACAGGAAGATAATTTAACTCATCTGAAATGTGGTGCTGGAAAAGGATTCTACAGAAACTGCTAAAAAAAACAACGAATGAGTCTTTGAACAATCAAGCCTAGAAGAGAGACCAACTAAACTGAGGCTGCCATACATTTGATATATTATGAAACAACAAGACTCACTGGAAAAGATTATAACGGTTCATAAATTGGAAAGCAGCAGAAAAAGAGGGAGGTCACACTACAGGGAGATTGAATCAATCAAGGAAGCTGTAGGATGAATTTGAAGACCCGAGGAGAGCAATTCATGACAGGGGGTCTTGGCAATCTCTCATTCCTAGTGTTGCCATAAGTTGAAGTAGAAATTATGGGAAATAACGGCCCTAGGGTGGTTTACACAGCTGCCATTGCCACCACCAGTTGCTGAGGAGGTGGGAGGGAGTTAACTGCCCAAGACACTGAATCCATTCTGTGCCACCACCAGCAAGACCCATATCATGCAAATTCCAGACACAACACGGGTCTTCCTGGTCACTCATTACACCAGCTGGGGCACCAGAATAATGAGGGAGGGGCAAGAGAAAATGTCCTTTACTTTCTCCAATCACCCAAGTGGATACCCAAAACATCTGGAGGACTTGACATCACTTCAGGCAACGAATGATTGGTGCCCATTTTCTGCCCAGAAACACTTGCAATGAGAAGAACAGAAGGGAATAGTGAGTACCATCCAATGTCCCTGAGCTACCTGAGCCTGGTGAACACAGGATAGCCATGTAACCAGTTGCTGCTGGTTCTGTCTTGGAACTTGCCCAATTGGTTCCATGGGTCCCAGGTTGCAGGTTGCTCTGAGTTAGGGGTAAATCCAGTCACCTGTATGCTTCTCAGAATTCCTGTAAGAAAAGGTTATAATATAGCAGTGAAAAATACATGGTGTGTGCTTGAAAAATGTTGCGCTTCTTCCTATCAGCAAAAGCTTGGAATTTTTTTAGCATTACAGTAGCTACAACAAAACCATTACAACAGATGAGAAATAATAAGACCATCTATGCTTCTAATGTATTGAGTTAAAATATATTTCCTGTCTCCAGAAAAGAAACAAAACAAAGCAAACCTGTCAGTTGAAAAATGAGTCAGAACTAAATTATGTCCAAATTGATAAAGAAAAAAGAAAGAATTGGGAGTCCAAAGCAACAGCCATATGGACAGCAGCTTGCTTTAATGAGAGAATTAACCATTAACCATTAAAATGGAAAAGATTTACCTCCTAGGAGCAATATGAAGTTTAATTATTAATGTTTATATAGCATTTTGATATCCAAGAGATGAAAGCTGCTGTGTGCTATAAATATTAAGTATGATTATCCTCACATTCTTATTACAGTTAATTTAACTTGGAAATACAAACTTTGAGCTACCAATACTAGCGTTATTTGAAAGAGGGTTTCATTGTCATTGACATCAGATATAGTTTCTTCAAAGGGAGAAACAAGAACATTAAAGGGCCTTGATGTTCTGTTTTGAAAGGAGGAAGAATAAGTAGTGTGAAATGCAACTTACTTATGGCAATGCACCCTGATTTCACAAAGGATAGTTGGGACATGAATCCCAATCCATCCAGGCAGAAGTGATGCAGAATTCATCCATGTAAACAGACAAGGGACTGCATCAGCATTCTACTGAAACCAATAGAATAACATAAAGTCTTTATATGAACCTGGTTTATTAAGAACAGCCATATTGGATTGCCTCTCAACAAAGCAGCCTGCCACAAATGTTCCTAGCTATATATAAAAAGGCTTAACATTTTTGGAGAGAAAATGTACATGTGTGTGTTTTACCAAAAAATAAACCCATGATTTTGGTACAGCATTATCTCCTGAAATAACTTGGGCTGCTTGAATATAAAAACAATCCTATGCAGAAATATTTGCCTTCTGCAGCAAGAAAAAAACCCTTTCCATTTATCTGCATGGAAGGACAAAGCTAGACATGGTTTATTATAGAATGGTAAGTCAGCTATTAATACTACATAAACCTAATTCAATGAGCCCAGTGTGATTGGGACAAACATCTGGATTGAACATGCTATTCAAACTATACAGATAATTTCCATTTTGAAAACTGACATTGATCTGTGCACAGTGTGAGTAACATATTGGTCACTGAAAACCTTGGGGCAGGGGCAATATTAAAGCACTTCAGATCACGAAAATAAGCACTTGATACTGCAGTTCTTTTCTGGAGACATGAGACAAGAGGACAAGGAAAGAAATGATTTTTTCTGTCTCCATGCCTCCCCCCTCCCCCCTCTGTGTGTGTGTGTGTGTGTGTGTGTGTGTGAGAGAGAGAGAGAGAGAGAGAGAGAGAGAGAGCTATAGACTGTCATCTGTACTGCTGACTCTGGGATATTACATGCTTTGCAAACTTTATAGGTCCCTTTATTCATAAGCGATATAAGCTTTCTCTAAAAAAGACTATAAAAATGATCTCATATTCAGAGGTACAAGTCATAGGTTTTTTAACTGCATGTAGCAATTGATTATAATAAAAAAAAGACCTCAAGCGACACAGATAAAAAGAGAAGCAGGAAAGCTAGCATCTTGGACAAAAGGGTATGTGCTGTAGTTTCCAATAAAGGAACCGTTGACTGGTTGATTGCTATCCTGTAATGTCATGACACATTACCTTTTACAAGCATTAACTGTACTAGTCTGTCCAAGAGATTATCACAGCATCTCACAGCTGAATGGGAAAATAATCTAAAGAGCATATTACAATGAGGGGAAAGTCATTTTCACAAAAATAAGATAACCTTATGATATTGAAAGGATCAGATATACCAATGAACTTTTACATCTCACAAGACCCTTGTTTAATCACTTCATCTTCCCCTTTGATCCTGGAAATTTTGCTATTTAGAGCCTGTCTTCCTCCCTCCCTCCCCCCCCCAATCAATACACACAAATAAAATCCCATTTTGGTTTGGTCTGTATCCAAGTTTTATACTTTTCACAGCTAGAACTGGTTGCACTGTTAAGAAATTAAACAAGTGTGCAGAACTTTGGGCTAGACACACATGCAGTTTTTGATTATTCATTCATTTCAACAACACAATGGACTTCAATGCTTAGGTTATGTATATAAAACCATGCCCAAACCATGCTTGCACGCTGGTTGTGGCAATTTTAGTGTGTTTTGCTTTACCTTGATTTTACTTGTTTTTACGACTCACAATGTGAGTCGCCCTGAGCCTACGGGAAAGGGCGACTAATAAGTCGAAGAAATAAATAAATAAATAATAAATTTGTCTGCTTTTCTTTTCTTCTGTTTAGAACTTGGACACTATTGCCATCTTTAATAAGGCACCATCCCCTCTATACCAACTGCTTTGTTTGCACTAACTTCAAAGAAATTTATGTTGGGAAGTTATCAAAGCATGGATTGATGTAGCTATGTAGATTGGTATTTGTTCATCATCCCAAGTTTCTTCCACACAGTTGTATAAAATCCACATTGATCTGGATTGTATGGCAGTGTGGAGTCAGGTAATCCAGTCCAATGCAGATATTGTGGATTATCTGCCTTGGTATTCTGAGTTATATGGCTGTGTGGAAGGGCCCACAGAAGGGGAAATTATGGATAAACTTTAAATAATAAATAAATAAATAAATAAATTACTTTGGTCATATGATTGGATAGAGAAATTTCTGGGGGAAAGTGACATTCTGGAAGCAAGTGGGGACATGAAAATATGAGAAAAGAGGACAAGAAAAAATGGATGAAATGAGAACAAAAGACCAAAAGACCAAAGGTTGGGAAGAATTCTCTACAAGATGTCTATACAAGATGTCATTACATTCAGGATAGACTACTGCAATGCCCTCTACATAGGGTTGCCTTTGAAGACTGCTCGGAAACTCCAAATAGTCCAATGAGAGGCAGCCAGGTTAAAAACTGGAGCGGCATACAGGGGGCACACAACTCTTATGTTGCGTCGGCTCCACTGGCTGCCTCTTTGCTTCCAGGCACAATTCAAAGTGCTGGCTTTGGCCTATAAAGCCCTAAACAGCCCCAGCCCAGTTTACCTGCATCTCCCTTTATGAACCACTGCGGAAACTAAGATCAGAAGAGGAGGCCCTGTTCTCGGTCACGCCACTTTCACAGGCATGTTTGGTGGGGATGAGAGACAGGGCTTTCTCTGTGATTGCCCCTTGTTATGGAACTTCCTTCCTGGCAATATTAGATCAGCCCCTTCCCTCCTGTGCTTCAGAATGATGGTGAAGACCTGGCTGTGGGACCAAGCCTTTGGGATAGTACAATGAGGCAAAATGGTGTCCTGAGATGGTTTTTAAGCAACTTTTAATGTGGATATAAGTGATTTTAATGTTTGTATATATTTATGGTTTTATGTTCTGGCATTGAATGTTTGTCGTATATTTGCTGTGCTCTAAGTCCCCTATGGGCAGAATAGAAATGTTTCAAATAAATAAATAAACATATTTTCCCCTGATGCATTATATATCAGCTTCATGAGTGATCAATAGCAACATAAACTTTTCTTTAATTTTGCAGGGATTCATCAGCTTTTCATTTATCTCTTACTCATACTCCAGCCCTAGGTTTCTATTTGAAGAGTGGAGTGTTCTGTCTTATACCTCACACTTTTGTGTTTGGTTTCAAAAATTGCCTCTCAACATTGTCAAATTTTGTATACCTTTGGGCTACTTGTGTGTATGTTTTTCAAAAAAATTGCAAGAGTTTGCACTGTATGACATTGTATTGCTCTATCTGTACCCCTCCTATCCCTTAATCCTGGGACTCAAGATGACAAAGAAGAGAGAAAAAATACAAGTAAAACACGTCATTAAAAAATATTTCGCAACTACCCTGATATCCACATCTAACCAATTTGTCAATTTGTTCCTCTGAACATGATTCCCAAGTATGCACTTGAGTTGCTGTTCTGCAGTTCTCGCACCATCTCTCAGAGTATATACAGGGTGATACATGGATCTAGTGTTAATTGATGAATGCAGGACAAAAACAAACCAAGAATAAAAGCTCAGTGTTTGTTGGAATTGATAGACCAAATTTGCCCAATGTGCCAAGATGAAATGCAACAGATCATTCAGAGTCTTTCTCTACATGTTTACGGAGGCAGTGTAACATGGAGATTTGTTTATTCTAGTCACAATCTGTTCCCTCAGAGAAGCTACAATTTGTTAAAATGTCATGTTCAAGGAAAAGGTGGAGCTATTGCCTGCATTGCACAGCAGAATGACTGTCCTCTCCCTTTTCTTTTGCATGTACAGATTTATGAACTGCATACACTTTTCCTTAGCAGATCCTTGACCTCTTGGAGACTGCAAATTTATTTCCCTTCATAGAGAAAACATTGAAGTATTACTAAGGGGAGTTGATGATGTTCATGTTTTATGAATTAGCTAGGATGGTTTCAAATAGTGTGTCTTGGCAATATTTGTACATCAATGTGTAGAACCATTTGCTTATTTTATTTTTATATTCTGCTGAGCAAGGAAAGCTCAGGTTGCAAATAATATAGAAGTAGAAGAAGAGAACCAATCTCAAAGTCAATTTGGGTGGTGGGGGGAGCAATGGAGAAAGTGAGGTCTGCATGCATTTACATCCCTAAATTCAAAGTCTATCTAACATTGGGTCAACTTCCTTCCGGGTGTATGTTCTTTTCTGTATAATCAGCCATTTGATTATATTATGAATTTCTAAATTAGATTTGAGAGCCAGTGTGGTATAATGGTTTGAGCACTGGATTACAACTCTGGAGTTTAGGGATTTAATTTGTACTTATCCCACCCTCTCTGAATGAATCTTGCCAGGAAAATCTCATGACAGTTTGCTTTAGTGTCACCGTAAGTCAGAAAAGACTTGAAGGCAAACAACTACTACACACTAGATTTGCTGTGTATTGGTGATATAAATGCAAATGAAAATAACACTGTGAAAGTAAACTGGAGCCCTGAAATATTAATTTAAAAATGGAAACATCTACCCTACTCCACAACTCCCCAGTCATTGGGAATTCTGGAGGGCAATAGTTAAGAAAAGTAAAGTTGTCATTCTTGATGTGTATAATAGGTAACATTCAGCTAACTGTTCAAAAGACTTCATTGTCTTTGAAATAATGTACCTTCTTTCTTTTACCTAAGCATGCAAGAACATGGGCACACATATGCCTACATGAGACAAATTCTAGCTGAGCCACTTCTTTAAATTGAGGCAGAATGGCAAGGAAAATGAAAAAAACAACATCTAAACCTGCTGATCTTTGTCATCTACAACACAGTGTGACCTGGATCTCTGAGGACTTCAAAGGGAGAAAGAAAAAGGCATACAGGTGGAAAGCACAATTTTGCTGTGCCTGATGAAGAGAAAATATTTAATCCATTCATGAAGTCACATTGATTTTCCCTCTTTAGTACAATAATCTTTGCAAGACCCAACAGTACCCAATGAGAGCCTTTAAATATTTTATTCTAGCACATCTCAGTGCACAGAAACCATATCGCGTATGCAGTTTGAAAGAATGTCAAATTTTATTTTGATGATTTCCTTTGGTCTTCCTCTTTCTTTTGGTTCCCTCATTTGATCCGTGACTTGTGAATATGGACATCATTGTTAACTACCATCAACTACAACTTATGATGACCCTCTGAATAAAAAAAAAGTTCCCTGTCATCAACTGCCCTCGGACTTTGCAAACTCAAGGATGTGGCTTCCTTGATTGAGTCCATTCATTTATAGTCTGGCCCTCCTCTTTTCCCACTACCTTCTATCTTAACAAGCATTATTGTCTTTTCTATTTGGTTATATCTTATGATATGTCTGTTTTACAGCAGACACATAATATTCAATACAATCTACCACACATTAACTTTTGGCATCTATTGTTATTTTTATGCTAATACATATTTTCTACCTTTCACCACCGTGCTCCCCTACATTTTTCCTAATGTTTAGGTCAAATCCCCTTTCCTGAAATTTGAATCCAATTCATTATTGGAAAAATTTAAGCTGAAGACTTCCAAAATCCAAAACTTTTTTGCTGCCAGGTGCACACTTCTGCTTTCAAGACTCCTCATAAATCTCCAGTACAGTATAATTAATGGGGGTTCAGTCTCTCAAATCCACAGCCTCCCTCCTGCTTTGTGTATCACATACAACACAAATACTTAATTAATGAGATATGACGCTGAGAAAAAAGGTGAGGATCTGTAAACAGGCAAGAGGTGTGGATTAACATTGAATGCTACACTTGCAACCTCTTTTCACTGCCCTTTCTGGCTGTGCCATTTTTCCTGCAATCGCCGGCAAAAGGGAAGGCATGTGGGGTGGCTCACGCAACCCCGAGTGCCCTCCCTCCTTCTCCCATCATATGGTCCCTGTCCCCATCAGATGGGAGAAAGGGTGGCAATGTGCTGCATCATACAGGGGAAAGGGGAAGAAAGTTCAGGTAGCTCCATCAGAGCTACCCAAAATACACTTTCCTCCCTGTAGTGGTGGAGGAAGTGCCTTTTGGCGCTTCTCTCTATTTTGGGTGGAATGTGATGGTGCACGGCAGGCCCTGTCTAAGCCATGAAACAAAGCAGCAAAAAGGGGCAAAAATCCCCTTTGTGAAGAGGTCCTTGGATTAAAATCTTATCACATATGTTCACCTTCTCTCCAGCTGCACTTCTCATTCATTCGCTACTTGGAGAGAAACTGCGGATCATGAACTGCTGGTAGTCCAAGTGTAGTGCTCAGCATGAATGTATGACTCTCCAGCCTAACAAATGTAGTTTGTACTACACTATTGTATTCCAAAACACACACACACCAAATACAAAACACATTTGGTCCCAAGTATTTTGGTGTGTAATGCTGACAAAGTCATATAAACACACGAGACCAAGAACAACTTTAAAATACAATTCCCAATTAACCATGTCTACATTTAGAAGAGCCTGTAAAACAACATTGTTCCGGCAGGCGTTTAACATCAATGGTCCTACTTGACTGTATTATGATAAATTGGGACAGCTGTTTAGTAGTGTATAGTGTTTTAATGTATAGTGTTAAAATTGTTTTACTGTTATGGTCTTGTTTTTATCCATGTAAACCGCCCTGAGCCTAAGGGAATGGAGAGTTGTATAAATACGAATAATAAATAAATAAATAATAAAAATGTAAGAAGAGTTTAGAAAGGGAGATTATACATATTTTTGGAAGTAGTCATGAGCCAGTAAAGAGCACATAAAAAAATAACTTGACTTTTTTTCCTGGTCCTAGCAATTTCCAACAAATTTCTGAATTAACGGTAGGGCAATTTGCCCTCAGTATTCCTGAGTTATAATTTAATCTCAGTCATATCATGGCCTTTTGCCAAACTCACCTTCATTTTTGAAAACAACACATGCTTCCCTGGCATCAAGAGCATTAAAATCCTCTAGTTTGTCAATGAGGTAGAACCAATTGCCCATTCTAGTTGATGTAACAAGCTGCCTCTTTTCTGTTTTGGCCACAGTTTCTGTATCCATCTAAATTTCAATAGAATCTAAAGATAAAATGGAAGGGAAGCTTTGTTGTATATGTGTCTCCTAGTGTGTAACTTGCCACTCCATTCATTTCTTTGATGCTTACCTGCTCACAATATATAAATATCAAGAGGAATGCTCAAATTTTTTTCATGCCAAGATGAGCCAAAAGGGGTTTGATTTTTCCATCTTCTGCCAATCTGAATTTCTGGAAGTTAATTCTATCTTGCTCTCTGTAAAAATCCCCTTTACGTATTGTACTGCCCACAACCAGCATTGTGGATTATGTTCTCAGAACTTTTGAAATAAGCCATTGGGGTGGACCTAGAAGCTTCACTTACAGTCCATTCTATGCTGCTATATACAATCCATTTTATCTGCTTTGAACTGGATTATACGGCAGTGGAGACTCATATAATGTAGTTAAAAGCAGATAATGTGGATTATCCGATTTTATAATCTGAATTATAAGACAATGTAGAAGGGGCCTTATGCACCTGGAGCCCCTTCTGCGCTATCCTATATCCCAGGATATGATCCCAGATTATCTGGCAGTGCAGACTCATATAAAACAGTTCAAAGCAGATAATCTGGGATCAGATCCTAGTATATAGTCCAGTGTAGAAGGAGCCTAGAACTGAAGAAACAGCCTCTCTCTTTCTCAAGCAGAGATACTGCTTCTTTTTCCCAATATACACAATGGAAACTGGACTTTGGTGCAGCCTCACAACCCATTGGTAAATGAGAGGAATGGGCTGTGTCTGGGAGCCTTAACCACCCTTGTTGACCAGAGTGGTCATGGGGAAAGAGCTCACATTTGAGTTTACTGAAGGCCTATGATACAAATATGACACAGGGATATGAAGGTTATCCTTGATGATACATTTGAGATTAAAGGTAATTCTAGGTAGATTATTCCTCAAAACATATCTGACCCTAATAATGTTTTGTTTTCAGACATGTTTGAATGAATGCAGCTGTTTTGTTAAGCTCAGCCATAGGCAATGGATTTAATTATGGATACTGGCTAGAAGGTTGGCACATGTATATACAGCGATTTGGAGGAAAAGAGAGGTAAATGTCAGGAAGAAACACGAGGAAAATCTGACCTTCACAAAATGAGATTCCAGCTTTTAAAAATCAATCACTAAAATCTATGTCATACATTTTCCATACCAGATGTCTCCTCTAAGCATGAGGTGTAGGTGTCAGATCAAGAGGGTATGTGTCAGGTATGGCAGGAAGAAAGGTTAAATAACTTTAGGTAGGTATTGGTAAGAATTCTGTATGGAATGTACACATCCATAAGCATTGTAGTTATGCTGCTATGCTGTGAATAATGATCAAATCCTCAAGACACCAGTCCCTGCTTATTAGAAAGCAGCTGCTGGAGTTTATGGGGATCTCAGTTCCCCTGTCTCTCAGGCCCCTTCCACACAATTGAATCAAATCCCATATTATCTGCTTTGAAGTGGGATATATGACAGTGTGAACTCAGATATTTCAGTTCAAAACAGATATTGTGAGTTATCCTGCCTTGATATTCTGGGTTATATATAGCTGTGTGGAAGGGCTCTCAGAAAGCAGTGAACTGATATTTTCATCCTTTCCTGTGAGTGATCTCTAGTGTGACAAGCAAAATCAGGGTACCTATTGCAATTCCCCTTCATGCAAGGAGTTTCTCACAATGGGTTGGTGGGACTGTGATGAGGTGGTTATTTATGTGTAAATACATGTGCTATATGTTAATCACATGTTTGTATATATGTTTAGAAGGAACATTCTTTAAAAGCTGCAGAGAGTGAGCAGTAGAATGTTCACAGCAGCAGGCTTTAGGCAGAGGCTGTTGCCATGACAACAGAGGCCACTCTGTTGTTTTAGAATGTTCAGTTTGAATTTGACAGTTGGAGAATATCAGTTGGCCAGCTGCTGTGAGCAGAGTTAGTTAGGAATTGAGAGTTGCTGAAGCTGCAAGCTGTCTGTAGGAGCTGCAGTGTGCAGTTCAGTTCTATGTGTGGGTTGAGGGGAACCCAAGTGTGGGACAAGTTAGTCCCAGGGTTGAGAGTAACCCAGTATTAAGTAGTTACTTGTGTGTAACTGTATCAGGGGAAAACCCCCAGTGTTATATTGTTGAAATCTGGAAGTTTATACCTCTTCGGAGTATCTTAGAAACCACCTAAGCTTTGAGCCCATTTGTGTAAAATAAACTGTTAAACACTTTCAACACTACATCTGTGGAAGTCGTTTGTTCACAATGACCCTCACATCTAGTGGTCAAGCATTGACAAATGGTGGCCGCAAATTAAAGTTAGCAAAGAAGGAAAACAGTGATAACTGGTGGCTGTCCTGCCACAAGTTTTAAAAGTATAAGGAGTAGTCGGCGTGTGTCCAGACATCTTCACAGGGACATCAGCCGACTGCTTCCTGATTGACAGGGGGAGGGGGAGACCTGTTGATCACAGTAGCTGCAGCCCAGTAAGTGGAGAATGGTGGACTTTCGCAGTTTCTACATAGCCCCTTATGAAGGATTATTTTTGTTACTAGCTGTCCCCTGCCATGTGTTGCTGTGGCCCAGTCTGGTGATCTAGAAAATAAAGTAATGAGAAAGTGCTGGTTTCTAATATATGTAATTTCTTTATGCTTGTGGGTAAACAGTATTTCTTGTTGTCTCTTTGACAGTGTTGATGTAGAGATTGTCTGGTTTGCCTACTCTGGAACATGCAACATCTCATTGTCCTTCTTTAGAGGTCCCTTTCAAATCTATGATACTATATCTCTCTGTGTGTGAATCCTATATATATATATAGGATTCACACTCACACAGAAGGGATTTGATTATGTTTTCTTGCCTCGGTGAAGGGAGTTGGACTGGATGGCCTTAAGTATTTTCTGTTGGTCATGGGGGTTCTTTGTGGGAAGTTTGCCCCAATTCTGTCATTTGTGGGGTTGAGAATGCTCTTTGATTGTAGGTGAACTATAAATCCAAGTAACCACAACTCCCAAATGTCAAGATCTATTTCCCCCAAACTCCATCTGTGTTCATATTTGGGCATATGGAATATCCGTGCCAAGTTTGGTCCAGATCCATCTTTGTTTGCGTCCACAGCGCTCTCTGGATGTTGGTGAACTACAACTCCTGAACTCAAGGTCAGTGCCCACCAAACCCGCCTAGTGTTTTCTGTTAGTCATGGGAGTTCTGTGTGCCATGTTTGGTTCAGTTCCATCATTAGTGGAGTTCAGAATGCTCTTTGATTGTAGGTGAACTATAAGTCCCAGCAACTACAACTCCCTAATGACAAAATCATTTTTTTAGTGATGGTCACTCCTTGGGTTAGTAGGTGTCTTGTGGCCAAATTGGCAGCAATTCATCCAGTGGTTTTTGAATTATGTTAATCTCACAAACGAACATAGCATTTTTATTTATATAGATAGAATACCTAGAATAACTGTCATCCTCTATGACAGTTATGAATGTATAATCTAGAATTAAATCCTCATGACTGTTGCATATTCACAATCTCTACTTAGCTCAGGGGCGATAGCCTAGAGCTATGTAAAGATTGTGAATATGTAGTAGTCAGGAGGGCCTAACTGGTTTACATATCCATAATTATCACAGAGGGTTCCAGATACTGTGTAACAAATATTATAGTAATGGATGTAGATCAGGCATTGATAAACTCTGGCCTTCCAGGTGTTTTTGACTTAAACTCCCACAATTCCCAACAGCCGGTCAGCTGGCTGGGATTTTTGGGAGTTGAAGTTCAAAACATTTGGGGGAGGGTGAAATTTGCCCATGCCAGGTCTAGATGAACATGCTTACCAGAGTCAAACTTACAAAATGGTATGACAACTGGTATAGAGATTATAATTAGGAGTGTTATTGTTCCCTGTATTGCTATCTAAAATAAAGTAGTTGCAATCCTTACAACTGGGTAGGAACTTTTGACTTTCCAGATGTTTTATACTTTTAACTTAGATAAGTCTTGCTTGTTAAAAAAAGCCAGCATGCCTGATGATAAACCATTGTGGAAGTTGCAATCTAAACATCTGGAGAGCCAAGGATTACTCACACTTCCTGCCTTACATTCATTCTGTGCATTAGTGCTATTATATCCACATGACCATGGGTCTGAAATTCAGACCATGGGGCTTGCCTAAATCTATGCAGAGAATTTGTGATAAAGGTGAAGATTGGAATGCAGAAATTCAATATGCTAGTTTACAGTTCCAGTCTTTCAATGACTACAATATGTTTAGTCTCAAAAGGGATATCTGCTTTACAGGAAATGATGAAAATCTCTGTAGTTGATTTAAACAAGGAGTAGCATGACTGCCAATTTAAAAGCTGGTGACTTCAGGTTGCAAACCGCCTCACAATTGCATTGTTGTAGGTTTTTTCGGGCTATATGGCTATGTTCTAGAGAGGCATTCTCTCACAACCTCTGAGGATGCTTGCCATAGATGCAGGCAAAATGTGAGGAGAGAATGCCTCTAGAACATGGCCAAATAGCCCAAAAAAACCTACAACAACACAGTGATTCCAGCCATGAAAGCCTTCGACAATACATTTTCTCACAATTGTCAGTATTTGTTATTCCAAAAATCTCCTTGAGTATGTTCACAACAACCATTCTCCTGTTTGTCATATTGGTGTTCTCATTTTGTGCTGTGGTGGCTGTGTGCGTAGATATCACACAGCTAGTTATTTCTAGATATTAGCCTTCCCTCTTTCTTTCCTACACTTTCAATTATTAAAATAACTGCCACAATTCATCTCGCTAAATAATGCATTGCTTGTCATTCAAAGTTCATGAAAGGTGTTATTTCAATGCAGTTTGTGCATTAAACATGAATATAATCCATTAAAGGATCCGTGTATTACTTGCTGCTCATGTGTGGGTACCATTAATTCTGTTAGAGATTTTATTTCTCTCTCTCTCTCTCTCTCTCTCTCTCTCTCTCTCATGTGTGCGCACATACACACAAATTCACGCTTCATTTTGGGCAAATTGTTTAACCTATTTTTGCTTATATTTTTTGTTGGGGGAGGGAGTGATTCCAACTTATCAGCACACTTAAAGGAAGGGGATTAAGTACATAAGAACATAAGAACATAAGAAGAGCCATGCTGAATCGGGCCTCAGCCCATCTAGTCCAGCATTCTGTGTCACACAGTGGCCCACCAGTTGTACACAGGGATCTCTAGCAGAAAGGAGGGCAAACCCTCACCTGCTCCCGACCCCCACAACCAGTACCCGGGAAAATCCTGCCTGCCTCCATCAACACAGAGGTGGCACTTGGATGTCCATTTCAGTAGCTACTGATTCCCTTGGTATCCATGAATCTGTCTAATCCTGCCTTGAAGCTGTCCAGGCTGACAGCTGTCACAACCTCCTCTGGAAGTGAGTTCCATAGCCCGATGACCCTCTGGGTGAAGAAATATTTCCCTTTATTGGTCCTAACTTTCCTACCTTGGAGCTTTAGGGAGTGCCCCCTAGTCCTAGTGTTGTGTGACAGAGAAAATAATTTTTCTCTATTCACCTTTTCTATCCCATGCATGATTTTATACACTTCGATCAAGTCACCTCTTAAACGCCGTCTTTCAAGGCTGAAAAGACCAAGGCGTTGCAACCTGATTTGATAAGGAGCTGCTCCATCCCTTGGATCATTTTTGTTGCCCTTCTTTGTACCTTTTCCAGTTCCGTTATATCCTTCTTGAGGTGCGGTGACCAGAATTGTACACAGTACTCCAGATGTGGCCTCACCATAGATTTGTAGAGAGGCAATACAACATTTGCCGACCTATTTTCGATTCCCTTCCTGATCATGCCAAGCATAGAATTTGCTTTTTTTTCACTGCTGCTGCGCACTGGGTTGACATCTTCATTGAGCTGTCCACCAAAACCCCAAGATCCCTTTCCTGGTTTGTCTCAGAAAGCTTTGATCCCATCAGTTGATAAGTGTATTTGGGGTTCTTTGCCCCGATGTGCATGACTTTACACTTGTTTAGGATAAAATGCATTTGCCACTTTGTTGCCCATTCACTCAATTTCGAGAGATCTTTCTGGAGCTCTTTACAGTCAGTTTCATTTTTAACTACCCTGAACAATTTAGTGTCGTCTGTAAACTTTGCTACCTCACAATTTACTCCTACATCCAGATCATTAATGAATAAATTAAAAAGTAACGGACCCAAAACTGAACCTTGGGGTACGCTACTTCTCACCTCTTTCCACCCAGAGAAATGTCCGTTTATTACCACCCTTTGTTTCCTACAGTTTAGCCAGGTTTCAATCCAGGACAAGACCTGTCCCCTGATTCCATGGCTGAAGAGCTTATTTAGGAGCCTTTGGTGAGGGACTTTGTCAAAAGCCTTTTGAAAGTCAAGGTAAACAAGTATTGCCACTATAGACTGGCCCTGAATTTTGTGAGGCATGCTGATAAGCCCTGAGACAATTTTTGATCACTGGAGATATTCAGTGATCAAAATGCTCCCTATCTATACTTTAGGTGAAGTAGCCCCACTCTGTCATTTAGCAACTTATGAAGACAGGGGGTGTCAAATAAAAGACTGTCTAATTTTCCATAGCAAGACATGTGAATTTGGGGCAGCTCTCCAGAGATTGTTTCTCCCAGTGTTGATCTTGAATGGTGAATATCAGATCAGCCCTGGGATAGTTTTGACTGACAGCCCCCCACCACTTTGGAGACAGGATGGAGTATTGACCATCTAACAGCATCAAATATGGTTTCACATCACCAGACGTCACCCTTATTCCCCTAGTTCTTGTTGTGGTGGCCAGTGGGGGTGACATGAGTAGTGTCAGTCACTCATTGCCTGGAGTGGTGTCAACTGGGGCTCCAGAGCGAGACAGGGGTGGGGAAGAGGCGATGATGAATTGCCCTTCCCTTTGCCCCGCTCTCTTCTCCAATTGTATAGCCATGTTGCACCCACTGGCCACCATAATGAAAACGACCAGAGGGTGATAAGGGCCATCCAATCCCCAGGCAACTTAAAACTGGAGGATATGGGAAGCAGCCTTGGCTCATGTAAAAAAAACAAATAATCTCTGCATGTTTAGCAGCTATGGACCTCATTCACACACACACACACACACACACACCCCTTTTCAGAATAATGGGTCAGTGTAGATGTGGCAAATCACATTACCTGCTAAGATCCCAGGAGATCTCAGCAGAGAACATAACAATTCTGTTTGTGGCTATTTCCTTCTTCCACATTCTTTTGTATATGATACGCTGTTAGACAAGAGTGTTCAGAGATGCCTGTGTTCGGGAAAGTTGCACTTTCCAACATTACTGACAAACAATTATTTGTTCTGTGAAAATTGCATTTCTCATGACACCTGCTCCTCTATCAGCATCTTATCTACTAGGAAACAATTGTGTTGACAGGAGGGGGTATCAGTAAAAAAGAGATGTTGGGAGATTGAAACCTTCATAATAACTCTTGGAGCAGTGGAAAGGAAAAGAAAAACAAGTAAGGGAAGGGAAATACTTTAAAAAAATGAACTATCTGAGCTGCCATTATAACAGTTGCCTCAGCAACTTAGTAGTTGCAGTTGACATGCAAGGTGGAAGTTTCCTTGGGTTGGGTAATAATGGGTCATGAAAAACCATTGGTGAGCCATTTATTATTTATTTTATTTACTCCATTTCTATACCACCTTTCTCAACCTGAACAAGGACTCAAGGCAACTTATAAATCTGGCAAAAATTAAATGCCAAACAGGTAAACAACTAAACACATCTCATAAAAATGTAAACAATCTATAAGCAATTAAAACTCATTAAAATCTAGCAAAACAGATTAAAAACGATATATAAAACACTGGGTCATGATCTCATATCCAAATTGTTTTCAAAAATCAATACTCCATTATTCAAGCAGTTAAATTCTCAATCCATAGTTTCCTATTAACCAAATGCCTGCATAAAAAGGGAGGGCTTAAGTTTATTTCTAAAAACTGGGAAGGATG
Organism: Anolis apletophallus; assembly: GCA_030556195.1. Taxonomy (NCBI): domain Eukaryota; kingdom Metazoa; phylum Chordata; class Lepidosauria; order Squamata; family Anolidae; genus Anolis; species Anolis apletophallus. Next base: position 76,335,952 of record JARBWK010000012.1, on the reverse strand, counting down.
GGGCCTACCTGATGTCACTGGGGAGGGGGTTCCACAGCCTAGGGGACACCACTGAGAAGGCCCTGTCTGTTGTCCCAGCAAATCTAGCTTGCAAAGTGGCTGGAACGAAAAGCAGAACCTTCCCAGCCGATCTTAAAGCTCTTGTAGCCTCATAGAGGGAGATACACTCAAGCCATCATCAATAACCTCTAATATATGATTATGTGGATAAAAAACTCTGCCACCCAATGATACTTCTCTGTTCCTCATAATTGTTGTGGGAAATTAAAATGTATTCTAAGGGAACCCATCCATAACTGCATGCAATATGTAATAACACACAACAGACTATGTTTTTGTTGAAGGCCAGAATCACTGGGTTTTGTAGGTTTTTCAGGCTGTATAGCCATGTTCTAGAAGCATTCTCTCCTGATGTTTGGCCTGCAGACTACTTCAACCAGAGAAGACAGCCATAGCAGAGCACCCAATGAACCAACCTGGACAAAACATATTGTTTGAGAACACAAAAATGCTAGACCACTCCAACAACTACCATGTCAGGCTACACAGAGAAGCCATTGAACTCCACAAGCATGTGGACAATTTCAACAGAAAGGAAGAAACAATGAAAATAAACAAAATCTGGCTCCTAGTATTTTTTTAAAAAAAAAACCTATAAAATTATAACAGCAAACAAAGAACAAAACTCAAACACAGGGGAACTCCAGACAAGAAACAAACAGGAACACCTAATCATCTCTCAACAAAGGATTCCCTCAGGAAGTAACAAGCCACACCTAAAAACTGTCAGACCATCAAATGCTAATCAAAGTGGCCAATTGAAACATTCACACCTAGCTCCAACAGACAAGAGTTCTTCCTCCAACCCTGGACCTTACACAGATATATAAACCCCATTTTCCTAGTTTATGAACAAACCTCACAACCTCTGTGGATTCCTGCCACAGATGCAGGTGAAACGTCAGGAGAGAATGCTTCTGGAACATGGCCATACAGCCTGAAAAACCTACAACAACCCACACAACGGACTATTAGCATGAGTAGTAATCAGAAGCTGTTGTACATTGATGAAAACTCTTATTGAATTTGGTCTTTTCTTCCAGACGCTCCTAGGCGACCTGCCTTCCAATGTTTTCCATAACTGAATTCAAATTGCAGATCATCTCCACAGACTTTCATGCTTAAATGGTAAAAACATCATTTGATGCTTTCTCCACCCCATCAAATGACACCACCAATGTTCAGATATCCATATCACGTACATTCAGAAACTACAGGAGACAAATACATATCAGTACATATAATCTCTCTAGATTACTGATACCTCAGTGGGAGGGTAAATCATTCTACCAGGCTTTCCACATCTTGGAGATCATATTTTGAGATGGGAAAAATCAATACTCTTTTGACAAGAAAGAAATTACACTTTGCAGCAAAGTGGCAGGCAGTTTTTCTCTTAACAAGAAAATAGCATTAGGATCATGAATATTAGATCATTGTAAATGTATTTTACTTTTGTTGGTCAGATTCCATGGAAGGATGCATAGGATTGGTAAAAGTGTTATTATCACATGAGCTAACTAACTTGAAAGCTGGAAGTTGTATAGGTTTGAAGATAAATAAAAGAAGGAGCCCGAAAACCCTACAACAACCCAAAGAAGAAGCAATTATTTGTTGAGTGAGTATGGCATAGCCGGTCCAGTGCTGGATTAGGATTCTAAGAGACCACTCTTCTCTTTTCCGCTGGGTAACTTTAGGCAAGATATATTATCTCAGCCTAAAAGGAAGGCGATGACAAAATTCCTCTAAATAAATCTTGCCAAAGAAATCCCTAGCACAGGGTCACCATAAATCAGAATCAAATCAAAGGAATATCAAAGCACAATTTGTTTTATTAAAAATAGCTTTTATTAAGATTACAAATGCAATGTAAAGATTAATGAAATCTTTTTGAATGCATTTTTCAATGAAGAACTTAACTGCTGAATGACACTCCTTTGGAATGAAAGTTTTGTTGTGTCGTTGTGGCTGCTTAGCCACCACAGGATGCTCCGTTCCTGCTTCCACTGGGACTATTAAAATGGATCATTAAAAGTGAGATGAAAGATTTCAGTTAAAATATTAATTAAAATGATCTTACTCTACACACATACTTCTCCTTACTCTGCACAAGAAAAACATATCAGAGATTAGAAACTTTATCTCTTTTGAACCTGTTACCAAAATTGTTAATATGGATAGTGACCACATTAACAGTCTTTAAAAGGAATGCTGAAAACTTTGCAAAAAGTGTTGTTACCTGAAGGTTTTTTTCTGAAGCTATCTATGAATATACATAGAAATACTATTTCCTGAAAGGATCTCTAGCATTATATTTAGGCCTTTTCTTTTTAGTTCTCAAAGCATTTTCCTGGACCAATCTCGGATTCTTCTACATACGCGTTTTGAGTTCCAGAATCTTTTCAATATTCTATATTTTCCATCAATAAGTAAATGAAAGCTTCTTTTTTTAAAAAAAAAACCCAGAGTGATTTACTGACATCTCTATCTAAAAAAGGATTTTAATGGTACTTCTGCACTGACCGCTTATCCAGGGGTTGATCCAGCATTGCAAATGTTAAATCAGCCCAAGAATGGTTTAAACTGCCACCACCCCCAGCCTCTGAGGAGTCAGGAGGGAGTCTAATTGATATGTGATTTTTGTCTCTGTTATATCATTTACTGTATTACTTAGTTTGTTTTGTTGTAAGCCGCCCTGAGTCCCGTCGAGAAGAGAGGGTGGGATATAACTAAAGCTGCTGCTGATTTTTCTCCTCCTCCTCTTCTTCTTCTTCCTCCCCCCTTCTTCTTCTTCTTCTTCACCATCCAGTGGCTCTGAGCCTGGTTTGGTGCTTCTGGATAGCTTCTGGATAGCAATAACAATAACAATAATAAACGTATTCTTATACTCCACTACCATCTTACATATGGGACAGAATGTCCACAAGACATGAAAGCAAAAATATCCATAAAACAAAATACATGAAAATAGGAGCATCATAAAATATAACAACCCAGACAAAAGCACACTAAACATAAAAGTAAAAAAAAAAGATTGCATTGAAGCTCCAGAAGACAAGATTCAACAAAAACCAATTACCAGGATTATTAAAATAATAGAAGCTATAAAAGGGCAGGGAAGGGGACAGAGTACCATAGAGCCACGGAAGTGGATGAAGTGCAAAACAGAGTGCTATCTGATGACCTAGGGACTGGGCATTAATAATTAGGGACTAGTGGTTCTCAAATGCTACCTGGAACATCCATGTTTTCAGATCCCCTCGAAAGAAGGACAGTGTGAGGGCTTGCCTAATCTCCCTGGGGAAGGTGCTCCAAAGTCAGGGGGCCACCATTGAGAAACCCTCTCCCTCATCCCCACCAGCCACGCTTTTGAGGTTTGTGGAAAATCTTAGAGCCTTGCAATCCCCATTCCCCTTATTGTGGTGACCAGAAACACAACACAGGTTATGATAGTCAACCATCACCTGGAGTAATATCAGTGGGAGTAACATCACCTACAGTGGCATCTCCATATTGCTCCAGCCTGCATCATTCCAGTCTGCATCACACTAGGCAGTGAGTGGATGGCATGTGCCATGCCATGCCCGCTAGCAACCATCTTAATTGTACAAGCATGTAATGGTTCAACTTTTTATATCTTTCCTTTCCTTCAACTTTTTCTATCAGTCTTCCCCATTTCTGAACCCAGGTATTCTTGATTCAGCATGCTGTATATTTGGCTCTTCTTTCAGAGATGTAGTCCTGAAGCATATAATCTGCTAGATAGCCATACCATTTTTTAATTTCCCACTTTCTATGGTCTTACCACCCCAAGGCCACAGTTGCTTGTGCAGCTACTATCATGTATTTTATACTTTCCCCCCAAGCTTTGATGTTTTCGTTCTTGTCTGATTTCTGGTGAAAAAAATCTTTTTTATTAAAAACCAATTTATGTCCTATTAATTCTTCCATTTCCTTCTTTACCTTATTATAAAAATCTCGTACTCTGCCACATTCCCACCACATATGAATATAGGAGCCAATTTTTCCACATCTGTGCCAACATAGTTTTGTGGTTGTTTTAGTTATATGAGCTATTTTAATTGGGGTTCTGTACCATTTAGTATTTTCCTTTGTGTTTCTCTAATCCATACATACTTGAGCAAGCTAGCAGCCATCTTGAAACCAGCTCAATTGCTTATGTGGATCCAAAGTCAGGTTTGATCCATATAGGCAGAATTCAAAGCAATGACTTTAGTTAATGTATTTTAAGGTCACATTAAGCAGCTTTGGCCCATATTAACTCAGATAAGCTCCATGTGTTATTTAGTTGTCACAGAATGAATTTGCCATGTGTTATTTAGTTGTCACAGAATGAATTTGCCCACATGTTGCACTAAGTGACCAGTATAGATGTAACCCAAGACATTTAATGTGAGATTGTAGAACGGCCACAGGCCATATCAAAATCCATCATTATGGTCACAAAACCTGCTCCCAACTTATACATGAGGCTGACTTAAGCATGAGTATGCATGGTATTATTCATGTTATCAACATGCTCCAGCACACAGCTTAACTGCTCCAACTCAGAAAAAATTCTGAGAACTGTGGTTCCAAACATTTCCCCTCTAATTACAAAGGCATTCATTTCTGCACCATTAACAGAAAAATCAGAGAATCATACAGTTCTTCATTGCCAATCCAAAGTGGTGCCGAACACAGCAGAACAAATTTTATTGCAGTCTACTGTTTGCGTAGATCTGTTCTGAATGTGTGGGGCGGAGAATGGAAAGAAGCACAGCATATTATACTGTAATTATAATTACCAATTTGATCTTATTGAAAGCATTTTCACTCTCTTCAAGAGCATAGCTTGTAAAATCATGAGCAAAATTTTAATGAAAGGCATGTGCCATCCATCTGTTCAGGCTGGCAAGAGTGCTGCTCAAATATCACTTCTCAGTGGTTGCTGCAGAAAAGATTACAATCTCCCAGCATAGTAACAGTTCCGCCAAGGGGGGGGGGAGAGAAGCTGAAAAATATCAATATTTCCTGAAACCTTTTTTTTGCAAACTTGCACAGCTGTGACATTTCTCAGGTCAATGTAAAAAAAAGTTTTGGAGGTAGGATGCTGGTTTTGTGTTTGTTTGTTTCGGTTTTTTTATGATTTCCCCAAGGGAATGAATGGAAGGTCACAGCTTCATTGTTTTGATTCTGTATTGTTCAACTGCATGTACGAGGCCGTAAACTGAAAAGCAAGTACACCAAACAAACTGACAGCGCACTGAATTATAATATTGATACAATTTTGTGAAAAGATTTAAATTACTGGAGAAATATTTATTCATGCCATTGCTTATAATGTAAACTTTAGTCGAACTGTATCTTCCTTTAAAGGCTCCAGAGAGAGCGGTCTACCAAATCGAAATTATAAATAAATAAATAAATAAATAAAATAAAGTAGTAATTTTTTTTCTTTTTTTGTTCAAAGGTAAACCAAAACTGAAATTCTAGCATGAGATGCACAGGTAGAGAAGGAGATAGATTAATGTATTGTCAAAGGCTTTCATGGTCGGAATCACTGGGTTGTTGTAGGTTTTTCAGGTTTTTCAGTTTAGGAATGCTTGCCCAGTGACCATATAACACCTAGATTTATGAAAACAATGTTTCCAGTGGGTTGTTATAGGTTTTTCGGGCTATATGGCCATGTTCTAGAAGCATTTTTCCCTGATGTTTTGCCTGCATCTATGGCAGGCATCCTCAGAGGTTATAAGGTCTGTTGGAAACTAAGAAAATTGGGTTTATACATCTCTAGAAAGTCCAGTGTGGGAGGAAGAACTCTTGTCTGTTGGAAGTAGGTGTGAATGTTTCAATTGGCCACCTTGATTAGCATTTGATGGCCTGACAGTTTTTAGGTGTGGCTTGTTAATGCTTGGGGGAAATAAATAACAACACTCAAACACAGGAGAAATCCAGACAAGAAACAATCAGGGACAGCTAATCACCTCTCAACAAAGGATTCCCCCAGGCACTAACAAGCCAAACCTAAAAACTGTCAGGCCATCAAATGCTAATAAAAGTGTCCAGTTGAAACATTCACGCCTAGCTCCAACATACAAGAGTTCTTTCTCCCACCCTGGACATTCCACAGATATATAAACCCCATTTTTCCTACTGGGTGTAGACCAGTGTTTCCCAACCAGTGTGCCAGGGCACACTAGTGTGCCGTGAGCAATCATCAGGTGTGCCATGGGAAATTGGAACCTCCTGGAAGGGGGGGGGGAGTCTAGTGTGTTGAAGTATAAAAACCCTAAGAAACCTACCTCGATAAAGGCACAAAATAACAACCACCCCCCCCCACCCGTTTTCTACTTGATCTCTCCTTCTCCATGCATTGGGAAGGCCCGCCTCCCTTTCCCCAAGTAGAGATCTCCTCTTGCCTCCTGGGGTTCTGTGTGGGAAGTTTGACCCAGTTCTATCATTGGTGGGGTTCAGAATGCTCTTTGATTGTAGGGGAACTATAAATCCCAGCAACTACAACTCTCAAATGTCAAGGTCTATTTCCCCTGAACTCCATCTGCATTCATATTTCGGCATATTGAGTATTCATGCCAAGTTTGGTCCTGATCCAACATTGTTTGAGTCCACAGTGCTCTCTGGATATAGGTGAACTACAACTTCAAAACTCAAGGTCAATGCCCACCAAATTCTTATAGTATTTTCTCTTGGTTATGGGAGTTCTGTGTGGGAAGTTTGTGTCTTTCTGCCATTCCTGCCGGGATAGCTATGTTGAGTTCATCGAAACAGGCCCAGGTTTCACACCGAGTGTATAAATACAGTTTAAAATGTATTAACTATATGTATTACTGTGTTAGAGTGTCAATTTGTGTCATTTTGGTTGGTGGTGTGCCCCAGGATTGTGCAAATGTAAAAAAGTGTGCCGCGGCTCAAAAAAGGTTGGGAGACACTGGTGTAGACAGCCCCCCAGGAACATCCATGTTTTTAAAACGTGAATGGCTTGGGATAAACGGCTGTCTGGAACTGCCCTCAGTTTTCCTCAGTTGGAGGAAAAGACAAAAGATCACACAGTTTTAAAGAAACTGAAAAATGGTCAAAAGAGAAATAATGGTTATTGTTCCTTCCAAATGCAGGAGTGGGGAGGGGGAGAATGAGAAATAAGTACATCACATTTGGTGAGGACATGACCATCCAAACTGTAGAATTCAGTTTCAAGAGAGTGTGCACTATCTTGTTCGGCAACAATTAATTGCTACAGATGGTTAACAGAGGTAGTGAACTCATATATATATATATAATGAATTACTTTAAATGTACTTTAAAAATATATTTACTTAACTTTGTTTTGATATTGTTTTGTGGCTGGGCCGCCCGGGGGGGGGGGGGAGATCCAGCTGCCGACATTTGACGGGGTGGCGCTATGCCCGCAGTCTTCAGTCAAGAGCTTGGGGGTCCGGCTGGACCCTCAGCTGTCTATGGAGGCGCAGGTTGCGTGCGCCTGCAAGACAGCATTTTACCACCTGCGGCAGGCAAAACGTCTGGCTCCCTACCTCTCCCACTGCGACCTGGCCACGGTGATCCAAGCCACAGTCATCTCAAGGCTCGATTACTGTAATGCGCTGTACATTGGCCTACCTTTGTCAACGATCCGGAAACTCAAACTGGTGCAGAACGCGGCAGCCCGTCTGCTATTAGGAGCCACAAGAACGGCTCATATAACACCACTCTTGCGCGAACTGCACTGGTTGCCAATTGAATCTCCTTCAAGGTGTTAGTTTTAACTTTCAAGGCCTTATATGGTTTGGGGACAGTGTACCTGAGGGAGCGGCTTAACCCATATGTGTCCAGTAGATCGCTGCGCTCAGAGGGGCTCAACTTGTTGGAGGTCCCTGGTATGAAGACATGCAGGCTATCCAGCACGCGACAGAGGGCGTCTTCAGTGGCCGCGCCGACCTTATGGAACTCGCTCCCAGCAGAGACGCGTGCTCTGCAGGACCTAATGACCTTCCGCAGGTCTTGTAAGACCTGGTTGTTCAGGCAGGCATTTGGCTGGTACTCGTTACAACTTGCCATCCTGCCGCGTCTCTGCCGCCACTGTCCCTAGTGCTATGTGCTCGTTTTACTGTGGTTTTATTGTAGCAGGGGACTTTTTAACTGTTTTAACTGTTTTAGCTGTTTTATGATGTCACATTTTATGTGTTTTAACTGGTTGGGCTTGCGTGCTGTAAACCGCCCTGAGCTTCGGATAGGGCGGTCTATCAAGCCAAAACAATAAATAAATAAATAAATATAACTAATTTTGCTGTATTTTAATATTCATGTTTCATCTTTTACTGCCATTTCTTTTCATTTTTCTTTAAGATGCAAGCCAGTGAAAAATAAATCAAATAAGTACATAAATAGGTTGAAAGACAAATTGATACTTGGCAGAGTACAGTGGCTGAGTCAATGGTTATGGATGGAGATGGTCAAGTTCAAATCCTAGATTGGCTAAGGAATTACTTTGGCTCTCTTATCAATTTAGAGGACTACTGTTGTTGGGTAATAGGGAGAAATGGTGTAGTGCTGCATTTTTAGTCAGACTAGATCTTGGCACTTGAAACAGGAGATTAAAGCATTTCCTACTATACCACCCACATGCTATGGTGAATCAAGCTGGACAGTGAATTAAATTGTTTGGAAAAATCAACACATGTGAAATGTGGTGCTGGAAGAGAATTCTGCAGCTACCATTGAAGGAGGAGGAGGAGTCCAAGAGCAAATAACCCAGAGACTAGATAAGTACATTGAGTATTGTACTTTGGACATACCTTGAGAAGGCCACACTCATTAGAAAAGAAAATAATGGTTGATAACGTTACTAGACAATATATTACTGCATCTTGATGATAAAAAGCTACCCACTGGCATGGAAATAATCTATCGGACAGATGGCAAGCTATTTAACCTCAGCAGACTGAAAGCCAAAACCAAGGACACAATATCTGTTATAGAACTCCAATATGCTGATGATAATGTAGTCTGTGCTCATTCAGAAGAAGACCTACAAGCCACTCTAAACACATTTGCAGAAGCATATGAAAAGCTTGGCCTCTCACTGAACATCAAGAAAACCAAAATGCTCTTGCAGTAGGCACCAGCCAATCCCTCTGCAATGCTGGAAATACAGCTTAATGATGTAGTGTTAGAAAATGTTTATCATTTCCATTACCTTGACAGCCACCTCTCCACATAAGTCAAAATCAACACTGAAATACAACACCTTCTGAGCTCTGTGAGTGCAGCATTTTTCCAAATGAAGCAGAGAGTGTTTGAGAATCAGGCCAATCAGGGATATGAAGATGCTTGTTTATAAAGTTAGTGTCCTCCTAACCCTATTATACACCTGCAAAAAATCGGCCATCTACAGATGTCACACACAACTTCAGGAACAATTCCATCAGTGTTACCTTCGAAAAATCCTGCAAATCTCTTGGGAAGAGAGGTAGACAAATGTCAGCATGCTGGAAGAAGCAAAGACCGCCAGCACTGAAGTAATTATCCTTCACCATCAACTTTGCTAGACTGGCCACATTGTCCAAATGGCCAATCGTCATCTCCCAAAGCAGATACTATATTTCCAACTCAAGAATGGAAAACAAAATGTTGGTGGACAGGAAAAGAGATTTAAAGATGGGCTTAAAGCCAGCCTTCAAAACTGTGGCATAAACATCAAGAACTGGGAAGCTTTGGCCCTTGACTGGAGGTCAGCTGTGACCAATAGTGCTGTGGAATTCAAAGAGGCATGAGTGGAGGGGAAAGGGGAGAAACATTTCAAGAAGAAGGCACATCAAACCAGCCCTGACCAGGACCACCTTCCACCTGGAAATCAATGTCCTCACAGATTGATAGACTCCATCAAGAAAGCCACAGTCGTGGGTTTGCAGGATCTGAGGAGGACTGTTACAGGCACAGACCCTCATCAGATGGCCCTTTGTAAAGTGCAGGACAATGGGGAAAATAGTGGGGCAGCATAGGGAATTGTTTTGCTGTGTTCCCCCACTATCGGAGTCCATGTCATCCCTTCCCACAACATTTCCCCAATGTTGCCCACTTCCTTTTTGGCTCATGGTGCTTTTTTCTATGAGGAGTCAGATGTACTCCTCTGGGCTCTGTTGCCGCAACCCTGCTGGCACAGAACCCACAGAGTCCTGCGGAAGTAGCCCTACATCATATGATGGGCTCTGGGGGACTCCATGCTTGCAACAAAAAGATGTGGTGAGAAGACGCTTCCCTCCCTGAATGTGATGAGGTGGAAAGTCACTTGGACACCTCTTGCTCTTAGAATCATCGGAAGTTGAAGTCACTTTGATGGCAGTAAACAACAAAACAAATTGCATGAGCCACTATAATCTTCAATGGCAAACTGTGATGTCTGTGTCATGGACCACCAATTTCCATGTGATAGTGATGCAGAGACATGCCTTGTTTTTGAGTGGCACACAACCTCTTGTTTAATCTCTCCTTTGCACTATGTTAGGCCCCAATACTGGCATGTGGTAGGTACACCGTATATGAAAACATATCTTGTATCCTTTGCTTTGCCCCAGGCATGAGCTATTTTGAGCTTTCTCAAATGTTGCAAGATTTAGTTTTTATTGGATTTTGTGGTGCTGCTATAAAGCATGTCAGTTTCTGTGGCAATGATAAGCAGAATTAAAATATTTCTAAGAACACAAAGAAATGGAGGAAGAAAATGATGAGTGTGTGTGTGGGGGGGGGGGGATATGAAGAAGAGGAAAAGCAATAAGAATAAAAAAGGGAGGAGGAAAGGAGACGGAGGCCCCTTCTACACATTTGTATAAAATCCATATTGAACTGTATTATAAGGCAGTGTGGATTTAGATAATCCAGTTCATAGCAGATATTGTGGATTAGCTGCCTTGATATTCTGGGTTATATAGCTCTGTGGAAGGGCCCATAGAAGAAGAAATTATGGATAAATCAGTGGTGCTAGATACTGAGAGGGAGGAAGAGGGACAAAATGTGGAAAGAGAAAAAAGTAATTGAAAGTGGGAGGAGAAGCAATCAAGTACAACCCCCTCGTCCATCTCAGGGACCTTCTACATTGCCATATAATTCAGAATATCCAGTCAGATAATCCACATTATGTGTTTTGAACTGGATTATTTGAGTCTACACTGCCATAAAAAAACAGTTCAAAACAGATAATCTGGATTTTATACAGCTGGGAAGAAGGTGCCTTAGTAAGAAAATCTATGTCAAGAAACTCCTTATTGTGAGGTGTTTTTACAGTACCTCCCTCTTTTCTTGCCCTCTGTCCAGCTGGAAAGTTGAAGCATTGAAATTGGAAGGATGGTGAAAGAGAGCTGGAGAAAGATAGACTTTCAGTATTGGCTTGCAGCAGTATGCCTGCAGTAAACAGTGCAATTAAACTTAACTTGTGAAAGGATGGGATTTTGTTCTAGGTCAGTGTTTCCCACTCACCTTCCAGATGTTTTGGATTTCAGTTCCAAGAATCTTGGAACACTGGCCAAGAGAACTGAGGCTTCTTGAGTTGAAATCCAAACCATTTGGATGACTTGGTTTTGGGGATCACTATAAAGATTATCCTACTATGTCTGTCTGTACTTACTTACAACAGGCAAGGTAAATGGCTCCCTCTAAAATCACTTACTGGGGATATATGATGAGCAAAACTGAAGGAGAAAGGAAACACAGATTCACTAGCTTCACCAGCTATTCTGATATGTTGAATAAGCTATTTGAGTTTTGCAACCAAAATTGACATCATTGGAAAAGTGAGCTGTTGAAAGAAAAACAATCATACCAGAATGCGTTTTGGAATAAGCTTTCAAGGGTTCTTCCAAAATGTTTTTGGACCACTCATTGCAAGGCTTAACTCATCTGGTTGTTTCATTTCACATATGGAACACGTTAGTTGTGAATAAAAAGCTTGGTGAAACACTGAATTGCTCTTCTTTTGTTTATGAACTAGAAAACTATCCTTATTTTAAAATGTTATTTCTACCTCTGGTAGCAACATCTATTTCATTAACTGAGATATACTTGTATATACTCTTTAATGAAAGACTTGGTTTTGGTGACCTTCTACACATGGCTCTTTTTTTGTCGTGTCAGAAGCAACTTGCGTTTCTGGTGTGAGAGAATTGGCCATCTGCAAGGACATTGCCCAGGGGACGCCTGGATGTTTTGATGTTTTTATCATCCTTGTGGGAGGCTTCTCTCATGTCCCTGCATGAGGAGCTGGAGCTGATAGAGGGAGCTCATCTGCACTCTCCCCAGATTCGAACCTGCAACCTGTCAGTCTTCAGTCCTGCCAACACAGGGGTTTAACTCACTGCGCTACCAGGGGCTCCTACACATGGCTAAAAACCCAGAAGGAACTGAGGGCTAAATGATGTTTAGCCAAAGAGCAGGTGGAATTGGATTAACAGCTGAAAAGAACATGTTTAAAAGGTGTGCTTAAAACCCTATTCTGCCCCCAAAGTACGCATCTTCACATGATTGTATATTCCCTCAGTCATGCAAAATCCGTACTTCCCTTCCCCTGTGTGGACTGCTCCAGTCCACATGTGTGTTTTAAAAGCCCGAAACAGCTGATCAGGCTATGAAAACATGGAGCCATGGACACACAGGTGGCTCAAGGGAAGCACAAGTGGAAAGCAATTAGAACTCTCTGAAGCACTTTCTTTTAAACTTTATAATATTAAACAGGACTTGAGTTAACAATTGGGTGAAGAGAAATCTGCTTGTGTTTACATTAAGATATTCGCATGTACGCATATGAGGTCCAGCACATCGCAGAGTGATTTAATAAAACAAGCAAACAAACACTTCCACCAGATGTCCCCCTGTCTGCCTTCCAGCTTGATTTTCTTCTAAAGAAGATGTGAAGATGGCAGGGGAGCATTTTCCAAAACTAGAAAAACTGACAGATCTGTGTATAGACCTACTATCAGGTCCCGGGATTTTTTGCCCCAAATTTAAAATGAGCATTTTGGTGCTACCTGAAAGAAGTGGAATGTATGAACCAAACAACATTAATTACAAACTCTGGCTAAATGCTTTAACAGAAAATGCTGTAATTTTTTCAATGTCAAAATTTGGCTGGGAGTCATGTGTTCTACTTTATAGAGAATGTTCCTCTATTTGAAGTGCTTTCTAATCCAAGTCTGGCTTAAAGATAAAAAGCCATCAGAAAGGACAGCAGGGACCTTGAAATATCCATTTATTTATTTAGTATATTTATAGTAAAAAAAATAGTGCTCAAAGCAGCTATCAACTTCACTAAAAATGACAGATTTCTTACAGAGCTCACTAAATACACTAAAATATTGTAAATCATTTTCAAAGACCAAAATACAAATAAACACATCATTTTATTTAGCCACTTTTTATCTGCATAGTGCAATCTGCTTCTCAATTTTGGCAAAGAAACTGGCTTTGCTAAAATCAGTCAAAAGCAAAATAACCAAACTTCTTTACTAGATTCACTATGGTCTCTTTTTCCTGCATGAAATGCTTCCACCATGAGAACCATCAACACTGGAAGATATTTATTTCAATAAGATCTATTATCCATGGTTCTTTCTTTCCATAGTAAGACCCCATCTACACTGACATATAATTCAATTTCAAACTACATTATATGATCGGTGTAGGCTCATATGATGCAGTTCAATGCAGTTAAACTGCACTATATGAGTCAACACTAACTCAAACTGCATTATATAGACTTATTGATGGGGCCAGAGTTCAATAACTTATCCCACACAGATACAGGGATTGTATTATACCTTATACTTGCCAGGATCTATGTGACCTCGTTATATGTAATTAACAATTAGATTTCTTGATACTTGCAAGCAATGGTTATAGAAGAACTTGGCTGTGAGAAATTACTTCAATAGGACATATGAAATAATAAAGAACCCTGCTCTATAGTCTACATATTATATTTGATCCCTACAACTGAACACGATGTTACTATGTGCATTTTACATAGCTTCCAAATCTGCAGAATAAGTATAGTGACGGAGGCTGAGAAACAACAGGAGTGATGTAGTATATTTCTCAGTCTCTAGAGTGATTTGGAGAGATAAAAAATTCTGTACACAAGCAATTGTTGTGGTTCAGAGTAGCTACAGTATATCTGAATGTGATCTATAAAATTGTGGATAACAAATAAGTCTTGCTGCCTCCATGGTAAACAAACTACATCCTAAATAGAGTATCCTCCGTCGCTTCCAGATGCCTAATGCATCCTCCTGACAAGTTAGATGCACAAAATCTTGAAGTTGCCTTGGTTTCATTAATGCTTCTTTGTGGGATTGAAGAATTTTCATGCTTTGCAGGTGAATCCTCAAGTAAAACTTGTCAAATGTTTAGGCAGAACAGCGTTATAACACTGGGTGGATGAGAGTAGAATATGCAGCTGTCAAAAACAAAAAAACTTGTGGGCACAGTACATGGAATAAAATGTCTAAGGGAAGCAGTATCTTCAATAAAAGAATAATTTGCTCCTTGCCAAATGTAGAGTGAACTGAAAATCAAATTAGACTCAATAACATCAGTATCCTTAGACGGTGTAAAAGGACATAATCAGTTTTTCAGACTGCTAGAGAACAAGAATATTTCATCTTAGTGTCATAAAGTACCTTGATGCTATGAAAGAGCCCTTCAGTATGTGGAAAGGCAAGAAAGGATAGAAAGAACAATTTCCTATGTCCTTTATGCAGACATATTAAACATAGGGCAAGATGCTTATTATAGCTGTACAAATACATTGCTAAAGACATGCTCCTTATGTCAATTAAGCTCACATATGGCAAGTTGTCTTTGAAAAAAGCTTGTAAAATCATTTGCATGGTAAGTAACGCAAAGCCAATTACTTCTTTTAAAAACCATACATTTAAATATTTTAAATTATTTTAATTATATTGGGGTGTTTTTTTTTAAAAAAACCCCAGATTTTATGTGAAGTGTAAATTTAAGGGAACACTGGCAAAGGAAGCACTTACATGATGCAGAACAGCTATGAAGGCAGATTTTTTTCACCTGTTATTATTAATTGGTGGGGATTTAAGCTACTGTAAGTCATTTTGTGGTTCCAACCACACCATGTAGGAAACATATGGTCTTGCCAAAATATAAGATGGTAGGCTGGAAACCAAGTTGATATTGGAGCACAGTCCCAGTCAACAATCTGCATCAAGGTAATCCTGAAGGCCTTCAGATATTCATAGAAACAGTGGGGAAAAACCTCAAGGGCTATTCAATCCAAATACATGCCAAGCAGAAATTTACAATCAAAACAATAAAAAGTTGTTGAATTGCAACTTCAAATATTCCTTGCAAAAGGCAGTGCTATAGTGCTACTGAGATTTGCAGTTTGAAAACACCTCATCAAAAGATAATTCCCATCCAGAATCTTGGCATTTTCTTGGAGCAGTTGCAATCTTGAGTAATTCACAAAGTCTGCCAAATGAATAATTAGTTGCAGTAGTCTAATCCTGATTTTACTGCATGCTTTTGCCTCACTTGATAAAATAAGCACTCTAGGGGCCCTTCCACACAGCCCTATATCCCAGGATATCAAGGCAGAAAATCCACATTATCTGAGTGTGGACTCATAACCCAGTTTAAAGCAGATATTGTGGGATTTTCTGCCTTTATATTCTGGGATATAGGGCTGTATGGAAGGGCCCTAGATAATACAATTCTGACATGTTTGCCATTTGTGTTGCACTTTTATGCAGTGCTAGGAGAATCAAGGGGTACTCAAGCAGGGGCACCATATCTGGCCTCCAGGACATATTTTGCCCTCTTACATTTTAAATAATAGCAGTGAAGAACTTTACAGGCTAGCAAGCTGTTTGTGCCAATACCATTGCTAGAGTTTCGATTCTGGAGTCAGTAAGGATTTAGTGATATTCACCGCCAGCCCTAAGAATCGTCGACCATGTTGAGATATGTCACGGGAAAGCTGATGTTAAGTTTGAGGCTGTAAATAAGTAATAATTGGCAAACTGCAGAAGTCAGGGGATGTATTATGGATGTTCTATCTGAAGACAGAGTGAAATGTTTTATTTTTGTTCTTTGATTTTTCTCCAACGTTTATGCCTTGGGGTTATTTTGCCCCTCCAACTTATTCTTATCAGTTTCCTGTCTCCATTAATTTCATCATCTTCCCAGTAAAGTCAAATAAATATTTAATTTTGTGTCTGTTTCTCATATAGAACAAATGCAATTTTTAAAAAGTTCACATCCAAATAGTTTCTGCTTTTTAAACAGATATCATATCAAACTGACTATGCTAACACGATCAACATAACTGGGACTCAAACAAAAATGGATTATATATTCAGTTTATCTGCTCAATAAAGCCCAGCTGAAAATTGCTCCTGTCACTAGAAGCTAAATAATATCCAGTCAACACTACCACTGTGAACTGATGCTGTCACCAGGATCAAGTGAACATCAACCAATCCTAATATACCAGGCTGGAACTTGGCAGTTAACAGGCTGAGAGTTGAAATAGATAGTATCCAGAAATAAATGTTTGCTAGTTATGCCTTCCATTCAAATATACATACTTTTTGCACTCCCTGTTACATGAGCATATGACAGTTGTTGCACAGCACTGAACCACTATTGTCAATCTGGGACATTTTGGAGAAGATTTTTTAAATGAAGGAATACACTTGGTTCTGGAAAAAGTATTTCTAACACAAAATAAGTATAATGTTCCTTGCACAAAAAGAGCATGTTTATTTCTGCACCAATGAATTGGCTGCTCTTGTTTGAAACCAATATCCATTTTTTAAAAAAAACTATATGTCATTCCAGAGGCTCACAAAGACATGCGACCAACAACTCCAGTACACAAATGTACTTTTTAAAAGTCCTTTTTACATAACATTTTTCTAAACATAGTTGCTTAAATAAGTAAATATATAGAATAGCTATCTGTTTTCTTCTCGCAAAACTATTCAAAACATAGACCTCTATCTCCTTTTCTACACTTCACCTTTCTCTACATTCAAATCTCCAAACACCATTACTTCCTGATATTTAAAATAACCTTTGTAATGAAGACAACTGGTACAATCTCCCAATAACAACTAAAGAACAAGTATGTCTACATGACAATCATAACCACATGTATATTGCCAATTGAATACCTAGTGGTAGAATATCTAAATGAACATAAAGCATTCACTCCAAAAACCTCCAAAACTGAATACAATAAAAAGATTTTATGAATACAGGGCATTTACTTTTTATTTAGGAACAGTGTAAGGTTCAAAGTTGAATAAGGTTAACCTTCAAACAGTTTTAAAAGATTGCAGTCGAATATGGCATGCCCTTCGTGTCTCATCAAATTGTATGCTGTAGTAATCTTTCAAAGAGTCTATCGGGACATTTGTGTTAAAATTGATATGGAACAATAGATAAGAAAGTCTGATTATAACTGTCTTCTGAGGGACCCATTGTGTTCCAGATGTTATGGGGGTACAACACAAGTAATGTTCATAAAAATTCTAAAACACATTTTGAATATTAAAAAAAGGGTATATACAAATGCCTGCCTGAAATCGATGCATATTGATTGCTTTATCTTGTAGCACTTTTTCTCTTCTTTGGGAGTGATCTACCCTTGGGTGCACTGGAGAATATTCTTACACCAACACTTTGAGTATGATACAACTGGCAGTCTGACCCATTTGTAAACATGGGATGACCTTTGCCTCAGGATGAAAAATGTCTTAAGCTGTTATTGAGATAGCATTAATTCCTGCAGCATTAGCACGCCAACACAACAAATTCATCCTCGGTGTTTCCTTCTTATTCAAGTATACAGTTGGTTATGTTTTATGTCAAATAAACTAAAAAGTCAACTTTAAGCCAGTGAAGCTGAATGCCTGAAATTAAACAGACTAAATCCAAACATTTCATTACAAGTGCTTTGAGTAGTGGTCGACAAGAAGAGAAAGAAGTTCGGTGGGATTTAATAATTCATTTGTACACCATGAAAAGTTGTTGGCCAGTTTCTGATGCGACGGAAACTGGTTTCAACATGACGCTGAGACTGCAATTGTATGTTTTTAATTGTTAATTTGTTATTATATGGTGGGTTTTTTTTGCCTTGTTGCTTGTGTTGTATTGAGGGCAGAGACTGCCTGTGAAAACCGTCCCGAGTCACCTTCGGGCTGAGAGGGGCGGTATAGAAATGTGACAAATAAATAAATTTTTTGGCAAAAAAATTTATAGTACCATTTTTTAAAAAACCACGGAATCAGTGATGCTACTACTTCCAAAACCATAGTACTGGTTATCATGCTATAAAATTGTTTTAAAAGTGGAAGATCCTAGCTAACTTGTCTCATTCTCTACTTCATTCTGCAGATCACATTTTATAAAATTTAAAGAGCAATATTTCCCTGAAAGAGAATTTTCCTTTTATGCTATCCCAGTTTCTAATATGTTGATTTATCTCATTCCTTAACCTGCTTAATGCACATCTGTTTCCAAATTGCTAAAATTAGTTCTCCAAATGTCTATATCTGGTTACTTTCCATTCTATAGTCTAAGGACCTCTTCATATTTATTTATTTATTTCATATACTTGTACCCCACCCTTCTCACCCCTGGGGGAGGGGGGAACTCAGGGTTGCCTCACAGCAAACACCATTCGGTGCCACCATAATGATAAAAACAATCAACAAATTCATTAAAACAAAACATTAAATAAACAGTTGTTAAAAAAACGCCAATTAAAATCCGGGTCCGGGTCAATTCATTGTCACTTCAAAATTGCTTATGTCTTCTTCATACAAGCTGCTATTCAATGGTCAAACACAAGGTACCACAGCCAAGTCTTGAGTTTCCCTCTAAAGGACAGGAGGGAGGTGGCCAATCTGATGTCTTTGGAGAGGAAATTCCACAGATGGGGAGCCACTCTTGTCTCCACCAATCACATTTGCGACGGCAGTGGGATTGAGAGCAGGACCTCTCCAGATGATCTTAAACTTTGTGATGATTTGTAGCAGGAGATACCTTCAGACATGTAGTCTGGGCCAGAACCATTTAGATAGAGCAGGAGTGCTCACACTTTATCAGCATGCGAGCTACTCTTAAAGCAACCAAGTCCAAAAGATCTACCTGCCCCCGCCACCGTGCGATCCCACGCGCTCCCGCCGCCACGCACTCTTGCCACCACGTGTGCTCCTGCTGCTGTTTTCCGCCCGTGCAGCGCTTCTTCTGCCTGTGGGGCATTGCAGGAAGGAGAAAGCATGAGGCGGGGCATCCAGAGGGAGCGCTCCGCCCTGCCTGTCTCGCCGGCAACGGAGGCTGCACAGCTGCTTCTGGACGAGAGAGGGGCAGGGCGCTCCCTCCAGAGGCCCCGCCTCGTGCTTCCTTCTTCCTGCAATGCCCCGCAGGCGAAAGAAGCACCGCGAGAGAGGAAAGCCAGCAGCAGGAGCGCGTGCGTGCAGGGTGTCTTGCGCGCATGGCAGGAGCGCCCCATCTGGCTGGTGAGGCCCGAAGATCACCTGGAAGAGGGCCGAAGATCTACTAGCAGCTCCCGAGCTACCTAATGAGCACCCCTGATTTAGAGCTTTAAAAGTTAAAGCCAACACTTCGAATTGTGCTCGGTAGGAGATTGGCAGCTCGTGGAGCTGTCGTAATAGAGGAGTTGTATGCTCCCTGTACTTCACTCCAGTGAGAAACTTGGCTGCTGACCATTGGACTAATTGAAGCTTAGTCCAGCAAACACTGGTGAAAGGAAAGGTGTGTAGGGCAGCTTGTGGCACCCTGCATGCCCTCCCTTCTTTTCCCATCACAGGGGAACTGGACAGAGTACGTTAGCACCCTGTCCCTGTCCCCATCAGATGGGAGAAAGCATGGCAATACATGGCAATGTGTGTTGCCCCACCGCCCTGTTCTCCGTCATATGAGGAAAGGGGGAGGAAGGTGCAGGTAGCTCCATTGGAGCTACTCAAATTACACTTTCTTCCCCATAGTTGTGGATGAAGCAACTTTTAGTGCTTCCACCCCACTTTGGGGGAAATGTGGGCTGCACCTACCATGTGTCATGTGATGGCACGCGGCAGGCCCCAGCCTTGCCGTGCAACAAAACAGCAAAACATTGGGAAAGTGCCCTGTGTGAAGAAGTAATAAATGTACAACACTAACCTGTTATCTACCACTAAATTTTAATACATTTCTGTGAATGTTTTGATGTATGTCTGGGTCTAATGATGGTGTTCATTAAGCAGTGACCTTTTGTTTAGATTTTTTGGCTGACTTCAGTGCTAATAGGTTGAAGGATGAGGTAGCTAATGAATCCAGTGTGTAGAAATAATGATAGATTACTTATTTGGAATTCTACAAACGCAGCATGGTGGAGCTACTTAGGAGACTCTGGAAATGAACCAATCTTATAGCTGGAAATTTTATTGATTACACTGAGGGAACACATTTTAATCATTTTTACAACACTATACAGCCTGAAGTAGCAAAATCCATTAAATAAGTATAATAAACTTTGTTTTAAAATAGATTCTAAATTGTCTCTTGATGTACAGCATTCCGGACAATCAATGACTATTAGTAAGGTATATTAAATATATTAAAATCAGCATGTTTGATTTTAATTGCTGATATGTCAGAATCGTCAAGGATTTTCTGCTACCGTAACAGAGTCCTGGAAGCTTCCCCCACAGGTGCCACACACGGCTCCCCTCCTTATAGTTGTGGCAGGAACACCAGACTCCAGATGCTCATTCCAAACACAGGAGAATTTATACATTCAGTGATATATACAAGATAATGACAACAACTCACAGCTCTCACCAAACTCACCAACCACCAAACTCTCCAACCTCCAACCAATCTTTCTCACTCCTCAACATATGGGAAGTGTTTCCCTTTTATACCCTCCCCCAGTGCATCAGCCACCACCTGCTTGCTGCATGGAGAATTTTTCCTTTAGAGATGGCTGCTAGGTCTCAGCTTTTCTGTCAATTTACCATCCAAGATACCAGAGTATGACACAAACTCTGTAGAACACTTGTTCATAAAGCAAAACTGCATTCTCAAATAAAGGAGTTACATCCCACCCTCCATTTAACTAACCTTCATTTCATTTGTCTGTCTGTCTGTCTGTCTTTTTTTGTCATTCTTGGGCACAGTTCTTTTTCTTCTAGTTTTCTTCCTGTGCTTTCGATCCTTATTAGTGAAATGTTCCCTTGGCAATAAATCAACTTTAATAAAGCAGGTAGATTATTTGAAGCATTTGGCTTAAATTTGCAGGCCTGAAGGCTTTAGGAAGGGGAGTTTGCTATGTGTATAATAATGTTCACAGACACCTAATCAGAGCATGAAAGCTTTTGGCAATTGCGATTCAAACATACACATCAAGTATTTTTATTAATTGTCAGTTCTTATAATTTTCACACCTAGGACTGTACATAAAGTATTTCCATTAAAAAAAACTATGAAGTATTGTCATTTTAATACTGAAGATAACTTTAGACATTTAAAGTTACTCCCCATTAATGCACTGAAGAGTAAGTGCAGAAGTTATAATGTAAGAGGAATGTCCCTTTTAAAGCAGCCCTACTGGCTGTTGACAAGTTTCTGGACAGGTTATCACCTATAAAGCGCTATACAGTTTGGGTCCAACCTATCTTTGAGACCATATCTCCTTCTATGAACCAGCGTGGGCTCTGAAATATGCCAGGGAGGCCTTCACTTGGTCCCACCTCTGTCTCACCTCTGTCTCAAGCGCAATTGGTGGGGATGAGAGAGAGAGAGATGACCTTTTTGGTGGTGCCCCCCCAGCTTTGGAATGCTCTCCCTAGAGAGATTAGATTTGCATGTTTGCTTTGCACTGAGTGCTTTTTTGAGCCACCCCAAATCCCTTCAAGGAGATGGTGGTGAGTTATGAATAAATAATAATAATTATTATTATTACTATTATTACTACAGTTTCACAACTTCGTGGGAGATTTCTCCATCCTAGTGTGCTGCCAGCATGTTGCCAGATTGGAGTTCCCTTGAACCCATTATATGATGCAGGACTACTTCTGGCAGTGCTCCATTGGACTCCATCTAGGAAGTTTGCTGGCAGTGTGCCGGCAGCTCACCAAAAGGGTGCCCTGAGGGGACAGGTGACTACGTGTGTCCTCATTGAAGAAGCCATGAAAGGAAGTTTGGGACAATAGGGAAACGTTGTGGGATGGCAGCTCATGACTAACTATGGTAAGGAGATGAAACTGGGTACTGCCCCATGGTTTCCCCCTCTATCCCTTGCTATTCCCAGGTCTTGAGTCTCCCTTATCCAGAATCCAGAAAGTAAAATACACCATAAAACAAAACATTTTGCACCAACCCGCCACTTCAACCTTTGGAGAGTGGGTGCTAGTCATACATTCAGTACACACACAGGGAAGAAGAGAAGGAAAGGTATCACTTACACAAGACTCTTATAAAAAGTTGGCATCCCAGACACTTTCATGCTCACCTTTCACCCAGGCAATCGTGGTGGTGCATAGTGGGACAAGCGGTCACCCTGGAAATGTCCATGGGGGTGAACACTGAGCTAAAGCCTGTATCCAGTTCAGTGTCAATGAAAAAGAGTCTTGGGAAGAGTAGCAGGATTTGCTAAAAGGGTGGACAGCTGGGAAAGTGTCTGCACTATTTCCACAAACTGAAAATTCTCCTGTAGGCATAAACCCAAGAATGAAAAGTGCTAGTTTCTTCATTTGTCTGACACTTCCCACTGACATTTGTTTGAAAACCTCCACACATCTGTGATTTATGTTCAGTTCCTGAGATATATTCTTTTTTCTTATTTGTCGTAAATCACAATTGTCATCATAAAGCTTGTCAACGTCCATCTCAATCTGGAGTACCACAGCAAAGAGCCTGTAAATCTGCCCATTTCACATCATTGTGAAATGAACACAGTACCATTTGTTTTATAAATGTGATGTTTCCACATCACACTATTTCTCCAGGTATTTCAGTGTTCTCCCAATATCTTTCCACTTTGCTCTCTTTCGCTGTCAGCTGTACACGCTATAAACTGTTATTTCACAAAATTTGATCTCTTCAGTTTTGGAGGCTTTCCATGTCACCATGAGTACAGTAGAGCAGTTTTAGTTTTTGATCAACTGTCTTTTGTGTTCCAAAATTCATAGAGGCATGGTCAACAACAAAGAAGACGTACTGCAGCTGTAGAATTTTGGTTATAACAGGGTAACCACCAGCACCATTGGCAATATACATTAATTAGTGATGAATACTTATTTAAACCTATTTTCAGATATTCTTGAAATAAATCTTTGTGAAAGAAATATTTCCCATGCTATTGTCATTTTCCTGAAATATTTTAAACAGTGGAACACTACAACCTGGAAGAAAATTGGTGAGAGGCATTAAGAATGTGGAACAGGTACCCATCACTCCCTTTCCCGGACCTTCCTCTCCCTCCTAACTCTCCCCCCCCTTTTTCAACCCTCCCACCCCACTACCCCGAGCCCAACCCCCAGTCCCCTCCCTTTCTCTCCTCTGTTCCTACTGTCCTATACCTGCAATTGTTCCCCCACTTTTAATGTTTATGAGAAAACCCAATAAATATATTTCAAAAAAAAAAAAGAATGTGGAACAGGTAGAACACGCTTGATTTTCTCATTCCTCCCTGGTCTCTAGCATGGTATTTATCACACTGAGGAAAACTGAAGGAAATAAACAGAAATATCATGTTAATTTCATGCTCCATTAGAACCATGGAGAAAAGTATGTTTATTAAATGAAAATGGATGGAAAAAGCCATTTTAAATATTAAAAACCTTGGTCTCTAAAGAAAAATTACAAATGGTAGAAATAACTGCCTGGATTATGCCTTTCAAAGCAATACTATATTCCTAAAATGTCACTAATAAAGGTAACAGTTACTTTAGACCCACGTTTTCATTTGTGAGTTGTTCAGTAAACAGAATTATTTGATCTCTGTCCTTTCTTTTATTTTCTTTTTGGGAAAAAATCCATCCCTGTATATTGCAAATTGCTAAACTTTGGTTAAATTTGTTTCAACAATTCAGATTAGAAGACCTCAAAATTAGATTTAAGTATGGTTCTGAGAGACTGAATGTTCTCGTCCCACTGTAGAAGGAAAATTGATTTGGAAATTAATATATTAGAGTAGTAGTTCTCAAGCAGTGGGTCCCCACAACTCCCAGAAATCCTAACAGCAGATAAAGTGACTGGGGTTTCTGGGAACCGATTACAAAGAACCAACTTCCAAAAAATAATTTTAAACACTTTTTAAATTTTTTGTTCTATTCATGACATTCAACATTTAAAGGTTTACTAAAAGCTGAGTCATTTTGTAGCTCATTCAACTATTAAACTGTTTTCAGTGGAACCTGGAGGGAAGCCAGACATTTTGGTAGTTGTTTCTATAACATAGTAACTGTGCTCTATATTTTTTAAAAGAAGATCACATTGCTATTTTTTCTCTCAAGTGAAATTCAAATGGAAAAAATTGAAGCATTTTCAAAGCATGTTACATATCTCCAGCCAAGAAATAAGCGCACTAACACAGGGATTTGTAGATGAAACGCAGAATGCTATTTCAGTTAGAATGTCACAAGCTGTACTTTTCAGAAAAGCAGATTGTCAGCTACTAACGATCTGATCCACCATGTAAATAAGGCAAACACCCCCTCTCAAAAAAAATATCCCCATACCACTTCAGTTTACAATTATTTGAGTCTCAATAATTTCAACTGAAGGAATTGAATGTCCTTTTATTAAGGTACATATGAGCTGTTAACTGGTCATTCTAATACTTGTCTAAAGGAGAATTTTCCTATAACAGATCAAAAGTTTTAAATTATTCTGGTTGGGCTTTTATCATGTGAGAATGGATTGTACATTTCATAAAGAGAACATAACAAATGTGGCTGAATAGTGTAGGCAACTGATAGAGAGAAGATGGGAATAAAGCATTTGCTGCTGTTTATTTTGCCTCCAAATTCAAGTAGATCAGATTCCACAGAACCCTTGAAATCTTGATTAAGAAATAAATTCTTACTCAAGCCATCTCTACTCATCTTCCGTTGCTTGTGAGTTCTATTAATAGAGTAACTTCCGTCTCATTATGTCTCTTCAATGCTTTGACTTTGCTGGAAAGTATTGATCTGTAGAATGCTTTATCCAAGGGCATCAGCATCCTTAATTGCAAAGTGATCTGCAGAACAATTAGAGACCTCCAGGTTTTCTACAAACAGATGAATGGAACTGTCTACCTAAGCAGACACAGAGCTGATTGTTGATGGACTCAGCTGTGTCAATCACAATTGTCTGCCACATCTCTCTGTTTCCATCCTATACATGGCCATAGCAGGCTAGACAATTATAGGAGGCCTAAATATCCTGAAGCAATAAGTTCCTGTTCAATCATTCAAGCTAAGCAGGGTAAGACCTGGTTAGTACTTAGATACGAGATTGCTGATGGGAGAAGGCAATGGCAATTTTTTTGTTTAAGGAAACAATGAAATTCATGATATCACCATAAGTCAAAAGGCAACTTGAAGACACAAACACACACACACACACACACAACACACACTTATAACTCTTTCCTTGAATACTCTGAACAATTTGACCTACTGACAGAGTTGGAACAGAATACTCCTGACCTCACAATCATGGAAAAAACAAAGTATGTGTTGTCGATGTTGCAATTCCAGGTGACAGAAGAATTGACGAGAAGCAACTGGAAAAGCTTACACAATATGAGGATTTAAAGATAGAACTACAAAGACTCCGGCACAAGCCAGTAAAAATGGTCCCAGTGGTGATCAGCACCCTGGGTGCAGTATCTAAAGACCTTGGCCTGCATTTAAAAACAATTGACATGGGAAAAATTACCATCTGTCAGCTGAAAAAGGAAGCCCTACTTCGATCTGCACACATTATCTGCCAATACGTCACACAGTTCTAGACACTTGGGAAGTGTCCGATGTGTGATCGAATACAAAAGCCAGCATAGTGATTTTGTTTGCTGTGCACTACTCTTGTTGTGTATCTAATAATAATACTTTATTTATATTCTGCCCTATCTCCCCAGAGGGGGAGATAACAATATCCTATTGTTAGTCCTATTTAGCAGACAATTCAGCAAACAGCCCTTATTTGATGAATCAGGCAATTTTATGTGAGTTCAGAGTTTTAAAAGGATAAATTCTTTGAGACCAGATGAAGAGAAACATTTCACATTTTCACCAATTTGAAAAAACTAGTAAAGGAAGGATATGAATTTTGATGACATAAGAGACTTGTGTAGTCCAGGGATGAAACCCTGGATATATGATGGATGGATGGATAGAGATAGACCGACCGACCGACAAACTGACAGATATCTGTGTTAGAAAGAAGACAGGCAGCATTAACCTAATCAACTTGCAAAGCAATCCTGGACCTATTTATAGAAGAGCATGGCCTGTCAAACTCAATTTTATGTCTGTATATTTGGAGACGACTCTTCACCAAATAATTACACAACTTTGGGGTGTGGGTGAACAGACTTTTATTTTGCACACACTTCCTTTCCAGTTGTGAAACACCACTAATAGATGGAGTGATTCCGGCAGTGTTTCTGCTTCCATTTCTACTGCTTGGCTGTAGAATGCATTTCCTTTGTAACTTGAGAAAGATGGAGCAGCCTCAATCCTCAGTATAAAGATGCTGTTGTTGCTGCTTCCATGTGCAACACGTGAGTGCACTCTTGCAGCTGAACACTCCTGGCTGCTGTTGAAGAAACAGGGCACACCTTAGAGTACATTAATGAGCCATTATGTCAAGAACAAGATCTTGCCTATATTGCGCTATTGCCAGTGGGATTAAGGAGGAACCAAAACTAATAACTTTTGCAAGGATGTGTTGATGAAGATCAGCACAGAAGAAAAGAACAACACTGAAGAAAACTAGTACAGAAAGTATATGTATTAAGTTCATGAGTAAGGGCTTGTATACACATGTGTTAAAACCCAATGTGGACCAGAAGTCATTCCTGGATATTCAAAAAATGTACAGGGGCTTCTTGTCCTTAACTGACGTCAAATGGATTCAACTGGTTTAACTCCATGTTAAAGCATATTGGGAGGAATACAGGCCCATGCTGCTCTCTGTTACTGTGGTGGACGTCAGCAAAAGCATCCATGCAACTAGAGAAAAGGGGGTTTGGGGGGGGGCAGGGGAAGGGTGGTGACATAAATAGAAACATGACAGTCTAGTGGGGCTGAACATGTTTTTGGCCTGAATGCACTATTGGTACTCCATTCCACCACTTCTGCATGACAGACAAGTGTGTGGCTGCCTCTGTGGCCTGGTAAGAGTATTGTTAATCTGTATTTGGTTGATAGGGCTGGACTTTAGCACAGCTGATTGATTACCACCAGCAATAGATCATTGCCAGCCCGAAAGGTTACCAGTTCAAAGCCTGAGTTAGAGTGAGCACCCAATAGTCAGCTCAGCTCATTGTCTACCTAAGCAGTTCAAAACTAACTGAGCTAATAGAGAAATTAAGCACCACTTAAGTGGGGAGGTATTTTATGGCACCATAAAATGCCGGCAATCAACAAGGAGGAAAAAGTCTGCAATCAAAGAGCTCATCATAGCACCTTTCCTGTGGCCAGAATATAGCATAACCTCCAGGCACCGAAGCTGGAAAATGTTAATGTATCTCTGTTTGTCTGTCCTGTACTTCTAAAAGAGCCCTGAATGTTTGCCATGTATGTGTGTGTTGTGATCTGCCCTGAGTCCCCTTCAGGGTGAAAAGGGCAAAATATATATGCTATAAACAAATAAATAAACAAACAAACCCTGAGTCTCATATTGAAAAAGAGCACACAGACTTTGTCAGCAAAAAAACAACTAGCCCAAAAATCATATATACAAATCTTACCATTTCATTTTTCTTGCATTTCTTGCAATCACTCCAGCATTTTCAGATCAAATTCTGTAGAGTTGTGAGATTTCATTTTTTGCTGCATGTAAATTTGCTACACTTTTCTAAATGTATAAAGTATTTTGTGAATATGAACTCCCTTCCAAGTCAGAGTTTATTTATTTTTTAAAATATCAGTTAATGCGAATTTTCTTATATGTCTCTGCCCAAAAACAAGGACTTTGCACACAATGCAGAGGGTTTATTCTATAAAGCACCTTATTTTCCAGCAGTAGAGCCCTCATTCCTCTTTCTGTCTAAAAATAGTGTGTAATAATAGCACATCTCCAACCCAAATCCTTCTTTCAAGTTAATGGTGCCATTGACTTTATGACAAGGGTCAGGTGACGTGATAGGTTAATAAAGCAGCCATCCTCATTTGAAAATTTGACTTCAAAAACACTTTACAGTCCATCTAAAAATGAGTTCAGTGCTTTCACCCTAATCCTCAATTATATAAGGAAACAACATAGCAGAGTAATATTTTTTAAAAATATCTTGAAAAATAGCTAACACTTGGCTATTTCCCAATTTATTTTTTCCTGCACGTATTCCATTGCCTTCCATTTGGCTAAAAACATGCTGTGATCTTAATGTAGGTCACAAGAAAGGCAACAAACAGTTTCCAGCAATAGCATAAGCTGATGTCTGTGCAGTTGTACAGAAGTCCCTGGAGCTGTATCAATTAAGACTCCAGTCCTTGAAAAATAAAAATTGACAGCTTTCCTTTCTGACCACCAAAACTGTTTTTACCATTATCTTCTATTTCATTTCCTATATATTACATGGATGTAATTGATTAGATAATCTCATATATGAACAGATACTTTAATGGCCATGGGAAAATAATTATGCTCATTATTGCAACAGATAAAAGGAAGTACACAATGACATTGTTTATAAAATATGTAACTCATCACTGATGACTTCCAACTCAGATGCCTTCAAAATAGGAGATTTTCAATGGCTTGTCATAATAAAGGCTACATACTATCCACAGAAGCAGAAGGAACAGGCACCTAAATACCAATTTCTGGGAGGAAACAGTAGTCCTCATTTCCTGCATGAGGTTTTTCATAAATGTGATATAAGAGATGCTGGATAAAATAGATCTTCAGTTATGCCACTGTCTATAGAAAGAAGATTGAGATCTCTCTCTCTCTCTCTCTCTCTCTCTCTCTCTCTCTCTCACACACACACACACACCAGGCATGTAGCCAGGGGGGGCTAAGGGGGCTTCAGCCCCCCCCCCCGAAATTCTCAGGGTGAAGAAGGCCTTACTGGTACATTATTTAAACTGTTATGTGCACTTATATCATGATCTGATCACCATGCTCATTATATCCCACATTAATGGGGTTATTGGGATAACAATACAAAAGGTTTGCTAGGGTAGACCCTCTTCCACCCAGTCTCAGCCCCCCAAACTCAGCCCCCCGAATCAAAATCCTGGCTACGGCCCTGACACACACACATCCCTCATTGTCTGAGGATGATAGTACTCCCAAGATCGATGTACTGGTGGTGGGTACGTGGGTGACTGTGGAGCCCTATTGATCAGCATCTTTCCAAGTGGAAGGCGGTCCCAATCAGGGTTGGCTTGATGCCCTTTCCTCTTGGCATGTTTCTCTCTTTCACCCTCTATTCATGACTCTTCAAATTCTACAGCACTGCTGGTCACAGCTGACCTCCAGCTGGAGCACTCAAGGGCCAGGGCTTCCCAGTTCTTGTCTATGCAAAAAAAAATTAAGGTTCGCTTTAATAATAATAATAATAATAATAATAATACTTTAATATTTGTGAGTCGCCCTCCACCGGCGGTGCTCCGGGCGACTTACAACAGTTAAAACCCTAGGGTGAACAATGTACAACAGTTTAAAAACATGGAATATGAACAGGAGGGGTGGCTCAGGTAGTCTAGGGTGCCGAGCCAGTCCCGAACGCTAGGCGGAAGAGCCAGGTCTTCAAGGCTGGCCGGAATCCAGATAGAGTCGGAGAGGCTCTGAGGGTGGGCGGCAGTGAGTTCCAAGTCGAAGGGGCCGCGACGGAGAAGGCTCTCCGCCGAGTTTCCGCCAGTCTAGCCTCCCGCACTCCAGGGGTAGTCAGGCGGTCACCGTTGATGGAGCGTGCTGGCCTCTCGCTGCATTGGGCCGTCAGCCGGTCACTCAGATAGGAAGGCCCAATGTTGTGCCGGGCTTTAAAGGTGAGCACCAGGAGTTTGTAAAGGGCTCTGAACTCTAGGGGCAGCCAGTGAAGTTCTTTAAGAATGGGGGAAATGTGATCCCTCACTGATGACCCAGTAATGAGTCTGGCTGCGGCGTTATGGATACGTTTCAGCCTCTTAGTTGTTGTCTGGGGGAGGCCCACATATAGGGCGTTGCAGTAGTCGAGGCGTGAGACGACAGTGGCATGGACCACTGTTCTCAAGGCCTCTGGTGGAAGGTAGGGAGCCAGCCGACGGGCCCTACGGAGATGGAAAAAGGCGCCCTTAGCTGCAGCCTGGATCTGGGCCTCCATCGTGAGATTTTCGTCTAGGATCACTCCCAGGCTTTTCACCGCCGGGGCTGGAGCCAGGGACTCGCCCTCGAAGAGTGGAAGTGGTGGGCCGGGTCGGGACGACCCGGCCAGAGGATCTCCGTTTTAGCCGGGTTGATCTTGAGTCTATATGCCCTGAGCCAGCTCGTCACCGCCCTCAATCCTAGGCTGAAACTGTCCGGTACTGATGATGACCCTGGGTCAAGCTTCAAGAGCAGCTGCGTGTCGTCTGCGTATTGGTAGCAGGAGAACCCATGGCTCCTAGCAATATTAGCCAGGGCTGGATGTAGATATTAAAGAGGGTGGGAGATAGAATGGCACCCTGAGGGACTCCACACTCCAATTCGTTTTTCAAAGAGACTTGACCCTGCCACTCGACCCGCTGCGAGCGGCCTCGCAGGAACGATTCCAGCCAGGCCAGAGCTCTGTCTTGGATCCCGGAGGCCGCCAGGCGATGGAGAAGCAGGTCGTGGTCGACGGTATCAAAGGCCGCCGTAAGGTCCAAGAGGACTAGGATTGCCGAGCCTCCCCGATCCAGTTGTCGACGGATGTCATCAGCTTTGAGCCCATCTTTAAATTTATTTTCCTGCTCACCAACATTCCATTTTTCATTCTTGAGTTTGGAGTAGAGCAACTGCTTTGAGAGACAGTGGCCGGGCATTAGGACAACACGGCTGGTCCAGCGGAGTTGATGGCGGAGGACTATCGCTTCAATGTTGGTGGTTTTTATTTTATTTATTTATTTATTCGCATTTACGCGTTGCCACTCCCAAAGCGGCTTGGGCGACTTACAGCGATAAATCACAGAATAAAAACACGATAAAAACACAGCAAAATACAAATACAGATAAAATCACAATAAAATAACTCAGCCGGGCTGTACACAGAATTAGCATATGAGTTTCTGAAAAATCAACGACTTTAGACCCCAAAGGCCTGTGGAAACAGAAAGGTTTTACACGCCTTCCGGAATGTCATCAAGTCAAAGAGGGCCCTGACCTCGGAAGGTAGTGCATTCCATAGGGTGGGGGCAATTATCAAGAAGGCCCTCTGTCTAGTGGTGGTGAGACGATACAATTTGAAGCTGGGGACCTCCAAGAGTTGAGGCGACTCCGAACGTAGAGACCTAGTGGGACAGTATGGGATGAGGCGGTCCCTAGGGTACACTGGCCCCAGACCATTCAAGGCCTTAAGGGTCAGAACCAGCACCTTGAAAGTGATCCAGCATTCCACTGGTAACCAGTGCAGCTTGCGGAGAATAGGTGTTATGTGGCTGGACATTGAAGCACCAGCCAACAACCGAGCTGCCGCATTTTGGACCAGTTTCAGTTTCCAGATCACCAAATTGCTTCTTCCAACATGCTGACATTTGTCCGCTTGTCTTCTCAAGAAATTTGTGTCTGGTCTCATTATTTCTGTGGTGTGAGTGTACTGTTGACAAGAATACCAAAAAGACTGAAGCCCTGGTTCCCAGTCTCATATATAGGCTTGCTTTGCATTTCACCCAACATAACTACTGAAAGCTTCTCTCATCCAGTACTGCACAGCTGTTTCAAACATCATTCCTCTTTGCTATCCCAGACAGCAGGAAAGGTGGTCAAGGAATCCCTTTGCTTTCTGTATGTTCATAAGGT
Organism: Anolis apletophallus; assembly: GCA_030556195.1. Taxonomy (NCBI): domain Eukaryota; kingdom Metazoa; phylum Chordata; class Lepidosauria; order Squamata; family Anolidae; genus Anolis; species Anolis apletophallus. The sequence goes on along the minus strand of JARBWK010000012.1, from coordinate 76,303,678 downwards.
ATTGTGGAAATTCTGTGGCAGTTCACAAATTGAAATTGTATTGAATTAAGCATGAAAAAGAATAATGCCTTTTGTGCTGTCATCACCAAGAAGTGCATTTTATAGGAAAACCAATTTTATAATCTTACCACAATTTTCCTTGAACTGAAAAGTGTTGTATTGAAAGGTCTTATCAGAAGACAAGCCAGAAGCTTTAACAGTTGGATTGGAATATGCTGAATCTTTTTGGCTCCAAGGTATCACACCCAGCAGTTATTATGATATGTCATGGAAAGAGAAGAAAACTCTAATACTGCCCTAAAGAGTGCCATAATGTTCATTAATGGCCTTTAATGTGAATAAGTTTAATGCATCATTAAAGAGTATGATGTTAGTACTTTATACGAAGACAATTTTAATAGATTGTTAGAGACTTCAGTGACTTAATATGAGAACACACTTTCCTATTATAAAGCATTTTAAGACTGCATTTCTTAAAAATATTTACATTACAGTAAGTCTCAATGGAATTAGAGTGTCTGAACTCCTAATGTTTAAGGTTGGACTGTATATCTTCAAAAGTGATGTATGGTCTCTTAGTAATCTACATTCCACATGATATCTTTAATTTATTCTGTGACTGAGCTCTTAACTCAAGTTGCTCTTATCTCAAAGTGGGTTTTTCATTTTAATACTATTAATCTGTTCCAGCCCCCCAAAACCTCCTCCCAATTTTTTGTTATGTGTTTTAAAATAAGAAAATGTATTTTATAAATAACAATGTGTAAATGCACAGTCACATAGAACAATAAAAAAGAAAGAAAAACTTTGAAATAGTAAAAACACAGTTTGGAGGAGCTACTCTAGAGGAGACTATGGTAAAAACACAAAGTTGTGGCAAGACTTTGCATGAGTTTTTAGAATACACTCAGAAGCAGGAAAAAGAGGAGGAAAGGAATCCATTCACACTGGTTTAAACTGACACAGATCCATCCCATTCTGAAGGAGAAATCCTGGAGACCTTTTGGAGAGCTTTTTCTCTTAGGAGATCTATTCTCAAAGGCTTTGCTCTGGAGAGCAGTTTGGAGTAACCAGAGTGTGGACTACTGTGGCCACGTCAGACTTCCCAAGAAACAGGTTCCGCTGGCACACAAGTATTAATTGTGCAAAAGCTCTCCCGGCTACTGCCGAGACCTGGGGTTCCAGGCTCAGCAATGAGTCCAGGATCACTCCCAAATTGCGAACCTGCATCTTCAGGGGAAGTGTAACCCCTTCTAACACAGGCTGTAACCCTATCCCCTGTTCGGCCTTTCGACTGACCAGGAGTACCTCTGTCTTGTTTGGATTAAGTTTCAAAAATTATCTGCCTTTCCTTGTGACTTGAGGTGAATTTCGAACTTGGCTGAACTATGTCAAAAACCTCAACTTCTCAAAAAAAATGACTGTGTTGTTTTTATGTCTAAACAACAACATTTCTAGAGAAGTTTCTAATTTTGGAGAACTTTTGCTTATCTGTAAGCTGACTGGAATTACTGTTTCTCTGTGCTCAGTTTTATCATTTCTCAGGATGTAAACTAGGCATGGAAATATTTCAAAATATTTTTGAGCAAAGGAAAAATAGTAAGTAGGAGATGTATTTTCTTCACAGTATGAGAGTTTCTGCTTCCAATCTTACATGACAATAACATATGGGACAATACCCTTGGAAAACAAGCAGTCTATCTAGCATAACATAATCTAACTTTATTAAAATATTGCATTATCATTTATTTCAAGGGATGACTGTCCTTAACTCCATGAAGTCTGAGCTGTATCCCAGAAGTCAAGGATTCAGTGACCTTGTTTGGATAAGCATTCAACAAATATCCAGAAGTAAATTCCCAAGATATTACAAACTATCCACCATGAGGAACAGAGAAAAGACAGCCATATTAATGAGAACAATTATGCAGTACGCTCCAGAAATTACAATTAATAATGTATAATCATTTGCTTAGCATTCTAAAATAGGCAAATTAAACTAAATCCAAGTGAATAATTACATTGATATAATATAAACGACTTAATTATGTTTCTACTATTATATTTCCCATCTAATAGTTTCTCTAGCATATATTGGGCCCTGGTTGCTCTATTGTGTGTATTAGGCATGAGCTGAGGATATCAAATAAAAATATTAGTTTCCAGGTGAATGAAAATTTCCCAGTACCACACCCTTTCCCAATCCACATAAACAGTGGACTTTTCCTTTTAAAGGAAAATCATGCACACTACAATACACTGCATGACAAAAAAAAAACAAAACAAATTTAGGCCTTTGGAATGAGAGTTTGGCCTTATGCACACATTATTCAGATATATTTGTATCTCTATAGGTCATAGCTTCCAGCATTTCACAGATGAAAATTGGGATTACCATCCTCTTTTCTCTGGTCTCAAAGCAACGACTGTTGCGGTTTCTCTTGAGAGCCATCTTTTGTCACTTCTACCTCCACCACTGCCATGTCCTTCTTCCAGCACTGTTGAGATTGGTCCTTCAAAACACTTCCAACAGATTGCCATCCATTCTCTGTTTAAAAACAGTTTGTATTATCAGGAAGTGCTGTCTGATTTTCAGGTGAAATCTCTTTTCCTGCAGTTTGAATCCATTGTTTCATCAAAGGTGTCTTTGCAAGCATTCTAGGGCTCTTGCAGCACAGTTGTTTCATGGAGTCCCACGGAGCCCATCACATGATGCACACTAACTTCTGGTGGGGCTCCATCAATCAACTGTGGTGCAAGCATCCTACAACACTTCGCCCAAAACAAGTAATTCAAACATTTCACTGTATTTGTTTTGAATTTCTATAAATAACCTTAAGTAAAATATAATATACTAATCATACAGATGGAGCAAATATCCCTGTCTCTTTCAGGGATACATAAAAGGAATCCCTGAACAGGCCTTCTGAATTATTGCTGCCTTCCACGCTTATTGCTGCTTCCCACGCTTTCCTGGAGATGCTAATTAATTATGCCAGCAATTATACTGGCAATGTCTAATCAATAGTTCAATCAAATAGACTTGACGGAGACTGAAATTATGTTCTTTTAATCTCACCCTCCCACAGTCCAGTGAACTCATTGTAAAAGAAGGCAAGGTACCACTGGCAACACCATATTACATAAGTTTGGGATTTGAAAGGAATTTTTGACCTTTTAAGGCAATATGCTGGGTCTCATTTTGCCTTGGCATAATTTTGCATGACAGTTTTCTCTTAGGCCTCACCGCGTTAAACTTATTACTTATCTTATTATAAGAATCTAAGACCTAGCTGCCCTTAATGACTCATTCTCAGTTTCTAATAATTTCTTTTATTAAAATGTTATCTTACTATTGTAAAGAAAATGTCCCCAAAACAGCAATTATATTCCAATACACCAGTCATAGTAGAAATGCAGGTTATGTGGCATTATAAATAAAAACACAAAAATGATAGGGATTCTCTGCTGGAATCAGATCACCAGTCATTGGCATATATCAACACAACATGGTTACAGCAATTTGTTCCTCTCCTGTGTTTATTATGACCACATTCCCCTTGTTGTTCCTCCAAAAAGTCCCAAATTATAAGAACATTGTTGAAAACTACAGTTTTAAAGGCATTTCCACAGCATGAAGGAAATTCAATCAATTCCTATTGTTCCCTGTAGGAATGACTACTATGGAAAATCCATGTTTAGGTATACAGATTGATTCAGACTAGGAAATTCTATATGGGTCCCAATTGTGAAGAGAAAAGTGGGATATCATTTTTATTCTGTTCTATTATACTTCCAATGTTTTTAGACTAGTATGTGTCTTTTGCCCTAATTATTTTATCTTTCAACATTCCTCTGAAATAGATGAATTTGGGGGAAATAACTCACCCAGTGAGCAGCTACATGGCTATATCAAGAGCTGAAAATGGTTCTCTATAGTCCTAGCCTGACACTTTAACATGAAATTAAGCTGGATTTTTCATACATAGGTGATGTCGTAATTGCTTATAGTGATTTGAAGATTGTTTCTGTACTTCTATGTGTGACTATTTTTTTAAAAATTTTTTAAACATCTATAAACTATGGTTGGCATCCTGTTGGTGATTTATGGTGGCGTAAATCCAACTTATGCCATTATTAGCTGTATTTTGGTTATTGTGAGTGTTAGGATATAACATATACCATCATCCCTCACTGCTTTGTATAGTTGTCCCTCTCCCCCTCCCCTCCCCCCCCCAAATATTTTGGCTTTTGTACTTCCCCAATACAAAAATCTACTATCTGGGTGGGAGGCATACTGGTTGTATAGCTGAATACATGGGATCCCTGGATGGTGATGTGGCCACTCTGACGCCTACACATAGCTGGACACTTCTGCAATGAGCAGATTGACACTTTGCTTTTAACATACCCTGTTCCCCACTAATCCATAAATGATCACATTTGGGGAGCTACAGATATTAAATAGTCAATAGGTTTGGGGGGGGGGCACAAAGAAGACAGGATGTATTTTTGCCATTGTAAAACTTTATGTTCTGTCTCCTAATACAGCATCTCAGTTTGATTTTCAACTTCAAAAAACCTTTAAATGACAGGCAAATGATCATAGCTTTTTAGAATGGGTGTGCTGACACAGACAATATTACAGGGATTATGAATAGCTATCATGAATATTTCAAAGTGAAGCTCTGATTATTCTTTTACTGAAAACCACATTATGAATTTATCTGGTATTCAAAAATATTGCATAAAGTGGCCAAAAATGTTTACTTCACCATTATCATATTGACAATGTTCCTTTTATCCCAACGGAAGTTAAATAATGAACAGATTCAAGCAAACGTGTGAAACATGTACATATTCAGCATCTGTTGTGTTCTTTCTTGGCAGCGTTGTTTCATGCAGGCAAATCAAGGCCAAGAGCTCGACCACCAGCTAAGAAGTAATTGCTGTGAATCAGACATTATTGACTATTGTGCATTTTAAACAACTCTGCTAATGCTCAATGTTAAAAGATTTTTGTTTATTATAATTCTTGTTTGGCAAAGCCACAAATTTTTGGATGTAGATATTAATATTTTTGCATTTATACATACTTTTTTTTCATCACAGACAAAAGCTCATGGTCTCCTCCAATGCACCCTTTCACTTCTTATGTCTGGATTCCAGTTCAAAGTTCTAATAATAACAGAAGGATACATCATTTCATTACAAACTGAAAAAAGAACCTGCATACTACATATTTAATCTAAAAAGAAAGACAAAAACAGAAGGGAATTAGTTAGTAAGATGCTTCAATAACTTCGTCAGCCTACTATGATTCTTGCTCCAGGAAAATTAAACTTAACTAATACAACAGAAAATCATAGTGATAAAGTTGTTTAAGAGTTTCAGCATGTGGTGCCAGTTGGGTTTGGTTTTCCTGAAGCAGGGATTATGATATTTTACAAAATTGGTTTGTGTGTGTGTGTGTGTAAAACACAAGATGAGAGCAAACAAAATGCTTTTTGAAATTGGTTCTTTGGTTGCTAACTATCTTTTAAGGGCATCAGAAATGTGTTGGATCTTACCATGGCCAGGTTTTTAAAGGAAAAAAACTTGCAATGGCTTACTAAGGTATGATTTGAAGAGCATATTTGAACTTGAAAAATTCTTAGAATTATAGTGCACTGGTGCCAGTTTACCAATACATTGATGAACTGTAGCCCTATAATGCTTTTTAAAAGGTTAAAAAGAAAGAAGAGGAAAAAATGAGATTAAAGAGGAAGCCACAGAAGGGTGAAAATAAAATGCTGTCAAATCAGGTATATAAAGAGACCAAACAATAATAGTGGATTGAACTAAGGGCAACTTTATTAATTAATAATTACCTATTCATGCTGTTTCTTGAAAATAATAGCCAAACTATTTGGGGGAGTGATCTGATGCAGCACTGGTACAGGCAGTTTGTCATATCTGACTTAAGCCCTCAACTTCCCATTGGGAATAACACCAAAACCCCTAAGAGCTATCCCTGATTTTCATGGTTGCTCAAATGCCAGTTCTTTTCCTGGAAGGCTACTCATGGAGTGTAAGCCTCCAATGTCACTTTTGACTTCTAACTAGAGCTAAGACCCCAAAGACCTGCCTCAAGAACAGGATATTAAACCCCCACCCCACAGATTGCTTGACCTTCAAGAAGGGTTCAAAATTCCCATCCAACACCAAGTAGTGCCAGTAGCTGAACACTGAATCATAGCTCCCCACAATATCTGCCAGGAGAAACCTGTTTATTTGACACCATCTGAAGCAAAATTTTCCAACATCCATGACAGTGTAGGATAGGCGGGGGGGCAAGGGGGATTCCTACCTGACCCCAAACACGACCTTGCTACGCTGTGCAGGAATGAAGGCGGGTGAGCCAAGTAATTCCAAAGAGGAAGATGATGCTGTGTGGCTGACTTAAGTCAACTGCAGAGGCCATGCCCCATCATCTTATAGTTACAGAGCCATGCTTTTGGTCGCCCCTGGATGTCAATAAATTGATCCACCTCACCTACATTGCTCTATGGTGGGGTGAATGTCCATGTGGCTGCTAGCCCTTGGAATTGCCAGAGAATAGCTTGGGGTAGGGAAGAGAACATTATCTGGATATTTTGAATATGCCAACCCCAAATATCACAAATTCCTGCCTCCTGCACCCTCTGGAAAACCCCATATGCTCAGACGATCCAGCAGTTCTAATACCCTGCATCATATTCCTAGATAATAGCAACTCCAAGAGTCTTTCACATTTTAATACACAGCAATCTTTTGTTAACCCAGGTACTCCTTTTAATTCACTTTACATATATATATTTATTCCAAGCCATAGGCTCTTCTTAATAGAACAAACGTTCAATAGGTAAATTTTCAAGGTTAAGGATCAATTTATTGGTAGTTTTGTGGTAAAGAAACTCGCTCTAAAAAGCTTTGACTCTTGTTATTATCATAAATTTTTTTATAAAAAAGTAGTGCAAACCAGCTGCTGTATATACCTGTCTCTGCTTCTGCAAGTGTGTGTTTCTGTGTATACTTGAAAGAGACAGAAGCAGGCAAATATATATCAACAGCTGCCATGCATAATCCTTATATATGGAGGCTTTTTGTCTGCAAAGAATGGATCTTGGAGCTAGATACCTAGCAATCCAAAAACTAAAAAAAAAAAGTCCTAATGACAGTGCCTGGCAGCGTTACAGCTGATTGCAAGCTTAACTGATAGTGCCTCCTTTCTCCATGAGAGATTTAATTTTCTTTCAGATAGCTAGATGTGCCTGGTGTCAGGACATATAAAGTCGCTTGTCAGCACTTGGCTGCACAGAGTGATAGGAAAGCACTGAAGTATCCCATGGGAGGACAGAAAAGCAATCCTGTGCACAGCAGACCCTACATCGTCTAAGCAGACCCTACATCCTCTAAGTACACCCTGTCATGCTGCCAGGCATTTGTAAGTCTAAAATGATCCTCATTTCCAGGCTTAGGATAAAGAAAGATGTGAGTTTTAGAAAAGGTCCCTGCCTTTCCCAAACAAGCTTTGGCCATCTGAATGAACTGTTGTCAGATTGCCTCCCAAGAGAAACTCTAGAAAGAGACCTGACTCTTAAAAATTGGTAGATCAATTAATTTTGTTGCTTCTCCGTGAAAAATGTCTGACAGTTAGATAATATCACAGTCCATAAGAACTTTTGGGCCACTACATAAAACAGAACCAGCAACTTGAAGTCTCTCTCTGACAATACATCTAGCAGATCCAGCTGAACATTTTGGTTTTGTAGAGGCATGGTGTCTTAGTATTCCCATTGATTCACAGACATTTAAGAAACTAGGATTTGAAAACTTTTCTGTTGTTTAAAACATTTGTTAATTTTACCCCTGTGCACTTGGAATGGAAAAAAAGATTAAATATATCACCAGAGAAAAGGAAAAACGAGAGTTAAATAATTAATAGACATCTGTTGTGTGAAAGAGACACTTTCCCTCTACTTTAACAAATGAGACTCAAATGAGATGGAGAAATATAGTTTGAGGCATTTCATACTTTTTCAGCTTTTAATGGAACACAAGATTCAAAACATTATGCAACAGGAATCATGGTTGGCTTTTAGACAATGAGCCTAAATAATTACTTTTCATTATTCACTCCTGCCACCCCGCCCCATACATCTTTGCTGGCAGTTCTGAAGGTAGATGATTTATTTTGCTTACCTGTTGTAATCACTTTTAAATCAAGTCACTCAAGGGAAACCCGTACAAGAGAACAGAATTGAGAAACTATGCAAACAGAAATTGTATACTTTATACTTACCAATTTAAGCATCCTGTGATGCTTGCCAGCCAGTTGAGGGGCAGATCAGCATGCAACCCATCACACAACATCATTCTACTTTGGCAGAGCTCCGCCCTCAACTTGTCAATATGGGAAGGCTCCTGCATTGGGCTGGCTCACACTTCTGCACCAGTTTGGCAACACTTCCCCTGTGTGGTGGGGGAAGTGTTGCCATGCCTACCATTTCACCATGCTAGCTGGAAAAATGGCACTGGGGGGCATTTGATAAGGTCCCTAGAGATATACATAATTGTATAGATGATATTATATAGGTATTGGGAGAAATTGTGGAAAGAAGCAAGCTCAATCATGTTTGAATACAAAAGTATCAAAAAATAAAATGTGTGAAAGGAGCATTGATACCATGTGGCATCCATTGGCATCCTCTTTGGTATAAAACATACAGTGAGGTGCCTCTTATAGCAGTGGAGACACTCTATGTAATCTTGGACCTTGCTTATGCATGCATTTCTCCCATTTATTTATATCAGGTTTATTTGATATTTTTCTTTGAACATTACAAATTTTATTCCTCTCCTCTCTCCAAATAAAGCCAATATTAAATTAGTTTGATGACTGTTCTGGAAATAAATCTATTTATATGTAGAAATGTAATGCAGTAAAAATCAATTTTATTCCTTTGAGCTAAAAAAAAGTAAGATTTACACAAGAGTAACTTGAACATGCAAGGATAATTTAAAGTTTCTCGACAACTGGCAAATGGCAAAACATTGATCTCTGGATAGATTCTCTGAGTGCATAACTACTTATGTCAGGTTTAGTATTAAAAAAAGCATATACAATAAAATTCTACTCAATACTACTGGATAAAACCAGTTTGATGAGGCTGGCATAAAACAATAACACGATGCTCGTTTCCAAATAAAATTGGTGTAGTTTACCAAAAGGCGTGTGATCAAAGTCATGGAAATGTTGTGATTCTAAATCAAGTCTATTCTCTTCCGCCAATGCTTATCTAGGGAAGCATTATTTTGATTATTTTGTAACATTCTTGGTGATTAAAAAACAGAGGATTCTTTGACTCTCCATGAAAAGTGAAAGCTTATTTTAATAAGATTTTTATTGAGTTTTGAGTTCAATAACAAAAAAAATTAAAGTAAAAAAAACAAATACAAATCTAATTTAAGCTTAATACATACAAAAAACCAAGACAAACATAACCAGAAAAAGACGAAACATAATAGAAAAGGGGGAAAAGAAGAAAAGAAAAATGTAGAAAAAATAGTAAATAGAGGTTGCAATTTGACTAGAATATTTCAGAAAAGAAAAAATATGAGAATATTGATATAATTAAGGAAAATAGCATGTTTCCCAGTTGAGAGTGTCAGTAGATAAGAATTTTGCTGTTTGGGAGAGAATGTTATGTTCCAGTAGGAGAAAGATGTAGTAATACAATGATCAAGTGTTAAAATGAAGAATTTTATACTATGAAAGCTTATTATTGAAATGTATTCAAATAATTATTATGTATACATTTCCTCCATATAATTGCTATTCAAATAAAAAGACTGAGAGTTGCGACATAACCATTAAGGCTTTCCAAAAAATTGTTAGAGGGTCATAAATCATAAGTGTTTTGTTAAATCCATACTTATGATCGAATTTACGATCCTCGATATCATTCCCTTCGAACACAAATTAAATCACACACCTCCAAGTTTTTATAAAGAAGTTCATTTGGTTTGTATGTTCTCTCTCACTCTGTCCACCTCTCTCTTACTCCTTGTGCCCTCACAGTGCTGGCAGGACCCCTCTCCTTCTCACTCTGTCTCTCCCATTCTCCGTCACCTTCTCCCTCACAGTGAGCCACACGCCTGGCAAAGGAGGAGGCCCTGCCACAGGCTGCAATAAGACCCTGTCCTGCACTGGGCCTGGGGTGAGCCGCTCACCTAACAGGTGAGGAGACCCCCACTGAAGGCCTCCTGCACTAGTGCTACCTCTTTAAGAGACCCTCACTGGCTCACCCCAGCCTCAGCACAGGTCAGGGCCTCCTTGCAGCCCTCGGCGAGACTTCCTCTTATGCTGGGCACATGGTTCACCCCATCCACAGCATAGGACAGGGCCTGTGGCAGGTGGAGCAAGCAGGCCCTGTCCCATGTCTGGTGGAAGAGGAGGCCCCACCAGGTGCGGGGCAGGCCCTGCTTAAGATGATGGGTGCTCTTGTGTCAGAGGCTTTCGGCAGGGCCTCCTCCTACATTAGGCACATGGCTCGCACCAGGATACAGCCAGGTAGCAGATGGAGAAGAGCCACCCCAAAGGCCCATGAGGCCTCCACCTCCACCAAGTATAGCATTAGCTTAGCTCTTGAAGATTTTTAAAATAACATAATGAAAAACTAACAAAATTTTCAGAACTCCATATTAGATAAGACCTAGACCCCTTACAAATTTTTCAAAATACTTTTGAATCAAAATGGGGGTCACATGAATTTCTTAAATAAAAATGAAGTGGATTGTTGTCTTCCTGCACACGTCTAATATCCATTATAGTATAAGACACATAATCAAGCAGAGATTTAAAAAATACATTGTAGCAGATACCAATTCTTTTTTATTCCTTGGAATGAATTAAAACACTGACAGACAAAACAGGCTTATTCTGCAAGCTGTCCGTATATGGCAGAGGGCTGACTATCTTCCAATGTATTTCTGCCAAGATCCTAAGGCCCATGCATATTCCTCTACCATGCTTCTTTACGTATTTAAGATACTTTTATCCAAGAGCGAGCATCATCATAGTCTTCTTTCATTAGCATTATACATTTGGAATCAAATATGCTTATTTCAAGCCCTGGGACCCAATTGGGAGAGGAACTTTAAAAGCACTCCATATAAAATTAAACTTCACCAGAATCCTGCTGGCATTATTGCCTCTGACATAACCTAAGGTTTATTCTTTGGTAGTGATCTTGAGATTGGCTGTCTCCCCCTTAGCAACCTACCTGTGGTATTACCTCCCATTTGTGGTACATCACATTTCAGTTTGGGTATATTTTAGGGTGGCATTCATTAAATATATATCTTTCTCCGTGGTATATTTTCAGGCATGAAGAATTTAATAGTGTGGGGTGTTGTACAATATGTCCAGATTTTATTTAAAATATATTAATATGAAAATAATTATTTTAAACCCCACATTATTTGTTCAATTAAATAAATAATTTGGGGTGAAGAAACTTCAGATGTAATTCACAAGACTAGCACTGTTCTGATTTCCTACTCTTTTGGACTGTGAATACTTATTGAGAAACAGAGTTATGATTTTTTGGGGAGCTTTCAGTCAAAGATGGAGCGGAATTTGGCTGGATTTACTTTAAAAAAAATACCACTTTTGTACACCCTTCTTAGACACTCTGAGTGTTTGCATATTTGTGCCTCCAAAATAAATTACACAGAAATCAATGCGCAAATCTTAAAATGTGAACTTTTTAAATGTGCAAGTACAATGTTTAGCCAATGGGGGGAAGTTGTATAGCATTGGTAAACTGTGAAATAAATGCATAATTATGTAATATGAAAAATGTAAATGTGTCACAAATTTTCATCTCATACCAAAAGGAACAGGAGAAAAAGGGAGATAAGACTGAAAGAAACTCGATGAGCGCTAGACTGGCAATTTCATATCTTTAGAGTAAATCTATATCTCCAGTGAACAAAGGAAACAAAATGCTAATATAAACCAGTTATACATTGGAAGCTCACTCTATGTAGCCTATTTTAATCATAAAACATCTTTAGTTGTTAGAAAAACAACAATTCTAATTGGGAGAAAATATAAACCATAGTAATCAACCTTAAAATTCAACAATTACAAAGATAAAATTAGAGCTGATGCTGACTAAAATTCAATACTATAACTAAGTCTGGCACAATATTTTAAGCAAAATCTCTTATCGTTGCCCCAAAATCCATAGTATATCATATTGGTATCATTCTAAGATGTGCCCACAGAATGATACATCCTATTGGAATCTCTTCTTTGAGGATCTTTGGAAAATGTAAGGATTGTGTAGGAATGTCTACACTCATAGCAGCTCATAGTACACTCATGAAGATTCAACCATGAGTATAGATCATCTGTCTATGGCATGATGACTTGGTATGATATTGTGTGGTATGATTACACATCAGAGCCAGTGTGGTGCTATAGTCTGTGTGTTGGACTCTGGGAGACCAGCCACAAAACCTATTGGGTGATCTTGGGCAAGTCACTCTGTCTCAGCCTTAGAGTAAGCCAGTGGCAAAGCCCTCTGACCAAATTTTGCCAGGAAACTCTAGATTACAGCTAACATATAACTGCAAGTTGAATTGAAATCACATAACAAGTTAATGCCAATTAAAAATGATTAATTTTTGTACCATAAAACAGCTGATTAATTAAAATTTTCAGAGGAGTAAGAAAATCTCCAAGTCTTCCAAAGAAAAATGTGATTTCTTTACTTCTTTTTGAAGGCACTTTCAGTAATCTCTCAAAAAGAAATAAACACAATGCTAGAGGGAAAACCCAATGATTATTGTAAATGTTTGTTCAACTATTCTTGGTAACAAAGAAATCAGGGAAGTAACAAGCCATCTACAACTGAGTCCACTGAGACTAAGATTCAAGCTGATATTGATTTGGAGCTGACTTCAATTAGGCTGTTGTTCTGCTCCTGGGTACATTTGGTAAGTTAGTAAGGGATGGTGACTGCATGGTTTAAACACAGTGCATTTTCCTACTGGAATTGAATTTGGGGTCTTGATCTCTTGATCTCTTAAAAAAGCTATCTACTGGGGGGGAAACCCTCATTCTCTGCATGAAGGAAGGCAAATGAAAAAATAAGATTCTGAAGTGTAGGAGAAAGTCTGTAAAAAAGAAACTACTCCCTTCTTTCTGCATATGCATAAATATAGAAGGATCAGAATTATTCCCTACCCTTTAGGAAGCCTTCTTTTTATTTTTATCTGTATGTCTATGTGTACAATCCTATTGTTCAACCCTGCACTCCCCCACCCCACTTACCTAATTGCTTCAATGTGTTTTTATGTTGGAAAAGCAATAAAAAATTCATTAAAAAAAGAATTATTCCCTACTCTACAAACTCTACAATGGCAGAGATTATAAGTAACACATTACAATGTCATGTTTTAAAAATCATTATTTACAAGCACACTGGTAAGTGTGGGATGCACTGAATATGATGTTGCAGGAGTAGGAATCAAATAGATGAGTACCACAATGTGATTCCCCTTCATCTGGATGTGAGGCAGAACCTTAGTGTTCTGCAATGCAGTGAGGGGTGTTGCATTTATAGCCTCCATCTGAATGGGTAGAACTCTCTAAGAAAAGTCAACTTGAAAGAATCTTCCCCATTGGCCAATCTATTTAATTGTGTGGGCCTATAGAAGTACTGGATCTCCTAGTAAGGAACCATCAGTAGAACCCAATGAAAATGATGCCTCACCAGCCTTCTCCTTTCACCTTCAGAATAAGTTCCCAGGTAAGGAATCATTTAATCTAATGTAGGAAACATATTAACCTGGTGCATTTACACAAACCACATCAGCTTTGTACGTTTTTTATGTTTTATGCTAAATGTTTTAAACTGTATTTTATTATTGTTTTTATTTGTTTTATAATTGTTGAGGCATCAAATTGTTGCCAACTGTGAACCACCTTGAGTCGCCTCTGGGCTGAGAAAGGCAGTATACAAATATTGTAAATAAATAAATAAATGATGTGATTTAACCCAGGATAAGAGAATTAATCCAGCTTGATCTCAGGTTCAAAAAACAGTCAGAAGTATCCAGATCTTCCAGGAAGATCTGGATTTTTCTTTATGTTTTTCAGTGAGAACTAGCAAAGAATAAAGAGTATGCAAAATTGTGTCTTTCACTTTTTTATATATAAAAGTATCAAAGTATACCATTCAGGTATGGTGCAAGGTGTAGGTATATTTCACTATATAATTTCACAGTGTTCACATAATACATTCACATTTGTGACCATATATCAATCATTCATAGTATGCATATAACAATATCACAAAGTAGATAGCACAGTGTTAATATCACATAAATTCTAAAGCAAAGTACTGGTGTAACTATAACAGAACCAACAGTATAAACCTGTATTTCCACCGTAGGGTAAGTTCACTCCTAATGTTGGCATGTAGTGTGGCTGGGAAGATCCCTGGATGTAAACAATGAACTGCTTCACCGCCTGGGAAGCAAACGCCACTTTGCTGGAGTTCAGTATAGCTGCTAAATGCTGGGCGTCTGTCCTCCGCTGGGGTGGCAGAATGGGGTGGGTTAGGAGGCTGTGGTTCTGTGGATCCAGAGATGTTCGTGGAGTCCTACGCGGTTCGCCTGACGGTTTACTGTGCAGAGCTCGGTTTCGGGGGGGCTGGGTGGTGGATGGAGTCCGCGGCTTCTTCAGAGGCTGCACCGGCGTTCGCCACATTGGCATGTACCCACTGAGGCATGTACCCATCCAGTCCATGACGAGCAGGCTTGACCATAAGGTGGTCGTCATGGACTGGATGTGAAAATATTCCTCCTGCAGCGACATACAATTCAGGCAGCAACTGAGCTATGGAGAAGGCTTCCTGCTCCTAGGCTCCATTGCTGCCAGAATGGTGCTGAATCAGCAAGCACACAGCCTGCAGCTTTTATGTACTATCTTATGGGAATGTGGGAGTACAGGGAGGGTGAGAGGCCCAGCCCTACTGAACCAGCTTCAGCACAGCTGGGTGGTGTAATTGTTGTCCCGCTGTGAAGTCGGCTCAGGACAGCTATATGTGGCCTCCATGCAGCTCAGAATAGGCACTTTGATGCCAGCTCCAGTTGTAATTTTTTGCCTGTGTGGAAGGTTTTGGATTTAGTTTATAATGTTGCACCTTTCAAAAAGTTAAGTAACAAGTCATAAGATCAAAAACATACCCAAATAATGGTTGAAAAAATGTTGCTTGAGTTTCAGTAAAACTCTGCTGAGGAGAAACCTAGATTGACAAGCATCTTTAAAGCTTTGTGCCAATCCTGTGAAGAAATGTGCTTTCCTCTGTCCATGTGTGAATCTGATGCCAAAATTTTGAAATTGGCACAATTTTCAGAGTTTTTCTTATGACAGAAATAAACTTGTTTTGTTTGTATGTATGTATGTATGTGTGTGTGTATATATATATATATATATAAATATATATAAACAATACATACATACATACATACATACCTTGGAGATCCTTGAATGACAACATTAGAGCTTCCTGACAGAGTATTCTAAGCACTTCAAATCCCAGGAATCTATAAGACAAAACCATAGCACTTAAAGTGGCATCAAAGTGCTATAATGTGGGTAATGCCCAGACAAGTGGGATTAGCTTCCTATTTTCACCACAGTAATTGTGTGGATCAGTAGGGCTATACCTGTTTTGGCTCACAAGGGGAGAGGAGAGGGAGTGGGTTAAGAAGAAGTACCCCATAAGCTGATTCTCCTTTTCTAACAACTATAGGGATAAAAAGTAAAGTAGGGAAAAGAGGTAAATACCAAATAACCCTTTTTCTGTGTTCCCTTTTCTTTTTCTTCTCTCATTTTCACATTGATGGCAATTTCTATTAAATATCTTAAGAATGGTATACAATGTACAATGACTTTGTTTTCATTATTCCTTGATAACTGTGTTCTCATTTTAATTTTTACTTCATTGCCTTCTGCTTTCTCGTCGAGCAATGATAAATTCAAGGATAAGAAACAGCACTGCAGGATTTTGTTTCCTTGGTATTATTTATTTAAACTTTCATTTGTTACTTGTCAGTCCATCATGGTCCCTTAGGTAGTATATAGAAAATTACAATATTTAAAATATTAAATAAGCAAAGATGTTATATAAACAAATCAAAACCTATCCATTGTATCTTCATTTACACATATAAAACAGATAGAAAAGCTAATAATCATTCAGAGTCCCTCAGGGCTTATCTGATGACAAATTGGACTAAGTGATCAGTGTAGACGAGTCCTTGGTTCCAAAATGTAAAACATTTTGCTCTCTTGCATTGATTTACCACAAAATATGTAGTTACCATAACAAGGAATCTTCATTTGATTTTGCTGAAAACCATAAGTATATATTAGAACTCAGGCTCAAGGTAGATCTACATTGTAGAACTAATGTAGTTTCACACCCTTTTCACTGCCATGGCTCAATGCTATGGAATCATGGGAGTTGTAGTTTTACAAGATCTTTAGTCTTCTCTGCCAAAGTGTACTGGTGCTTCACCAAACTTACATGTAAACCCAAGGAAAAGTGGTACCAAACTACATACATTTTACAGTGTAGATGTGTCATCCACAATGATCTATAGTCATATACATAAATGTATTTGTGTCTGTGTCTGTGTGTCTGTGGAGAGAGAGAGAGAGAGAGAGAGAGAGAGAGAGAGAGAGAGAGAGAGAGATTGGCTATCATTTTATCTTTTCTTCTTTCTCCATATTCCCACAGATATATCTTGAAAAAACACAGTATTCTACAACTAACTTTTAACAAATGTCTGTAATAAATTGGCATAATCCATGGAGGAGAATGACAATAAGGTAATGAAATCCATTACTAAAAAGGGTTGCATGATATATGGAATCACATTTTTACTAGCCTTTTATTCAATATGAGATTGTGCAGACATTTCACTGACAAATTACTACCATTTCTCAGGATAAGGGGAGGAAAGGGAGGCCAAATAAGGATGGACTAACAAAAGGCTGGGAAGCATCATGTACAACTAGAATGTTTTTCCCTTCCTTTCTGTAGCTGTAAGCAACAAACAGCATTAATCATGTTAATGTAGTACAATATTTGTTACTGCCCTGATGTCATTTCAGTGTTCAAAAAACTATTACATGCTCCCAGACTTGAGACACATCAAACTGTATTAGTTCTATTTAATTAAACAGTGGGTTGTCAGATACAAAAGAGCCTACTTCATCACTGAAGAGCTTGTCCTGATGGTGCAAAAATTCTTACTGTCATTTGCAAACATTTCATTTAAAGCTGAGTACAATCTCTAAGTCCCAGAAGAAATGTTCTCAGCTCTTTTCCTGTGTTATGCTGTAATTTGATGTGTAATTGGTAGAGGTGTGCAATTCAGCCAAAATGCATGTCGTTTCAGGGTCCATTATCGGCTGGCCCCTCATTCTGTTTATCAGGAAGTTATTTGAATTGGGAGGGGTGTTGTTGTTTTCATTTGGCAAAGATTCAGTCCATTGGCTACAATGGGAAATTTTAAAGACTCAATCCTCAGTCATTTTAAGGCTTATCTGCATTAAACTTACCTTAGTTTTAGACCCCATATACAACTGCAGGCCTGCCAAGTTTCAAAACAATTCACCAATATACTGATTTTTTAAAGAATTGTTTTTAATTTTAACCATAACATTTTTTAAAAAATACGACAAATCACAAGAGAGGGTTCTGGGAAATGTAGTAGCTGTTCGTGTCCATTCTCTGCCAATCAGAGCATGGACAGAAGCAGGCTTTTCATTGGCTGAGAAACACACACACACACACAGAGAGACTTCAACTTCCATCATGCTCTGAGAGGAACTTGGAGACTTTTCAATGCCCGCCTATGCAAGTCTTACTGGGAAAGCAAAGTCCCAGCAGAACCCTCTCTGGAGGAGGAGCTTAAGAAACTTTCCAACAAAAGAAATGGAGGGACACTGCTTCTGCCGGCGGATGGAGAAAAGAAAAGACGAGGGAGCTCTCTGCCTCAGGTATGCAGACTTCACTTCTTCCTCTCCAAGAACCGATAAATCCAGCTCTATTAATCTGTTTTGCCGGGCATTCCAGCTCCCTCCTCCTTGTTCTCTTTACGGATATTATACAAAACTGCCCACCGCATATTGCAAATCATTTTCTTTCAAATGGATTCGAGCTCAAGTATAATAATTGGAATGGTTGGGAAGAGTTCAACAATAACTGCTTAACATTAACAGTTACTTGTAATCAATTGCTTTCCTCATATTAAATACTATGTGACTGTTGTGACTTAGACTTGACCGGACCCTTAGTAAACCAACACACAGTGGCTGTGGTTAAATGCTTTATTTAGAATAAGTAAACAAGTAAAAGATAAAGAGAAAATAGTTCAAAAATGCTTTCAGCATCCAATTGTAGCAAAGAATAGTCTTTAAAGGTTCCCAAAAAGAAGCAAGGTTCTCAGTGCTGCAATTGGCTAATCCACTGGGTCCTGGACCCCCGACTTGGCAAAACTCAAAGTCTCTAAGCAAGAAGGACCCCCTGTCCCAGACAAAGGTCCATGAAACTTGGCAAGGTAGCTGAAACGTTGGCACGAGATCCAGAATGGAGTCCGGGCCAAACCTTTATAGGTTTTGGCTGCATTGATCCCGAAGGCGCTTACTCCGCCGCAGTTCTCTCACGGGAACAGGGGAACAGCTTTCTCTTCCCACCGTATCTGTATCTCTTTGGAATGCAAGCTTGTTAGAAGGGCCCAGCTGTGCTTTGGGGAGGATTCGCCGCTTCATGGTACCAGGTGTCCTTATCGGCCTGGGAAGCCACAGTGCTGCACCGCTCTTTGACTATCTGGGGGTCAGCTAAAGGTTGCTGCACAGGCCTGCTTTCAAGCCTCTCTGAGACTGTGGTTCTAACATGGCGTTGGTCTGGCTTGCTGTGGGAACCTGGCTGAGGTGTGACAGTGACCCCCATATCTGAGAAACTAGTATTTGCAGTTTCATTTATCCACATCTGATAAAATACATACTGTATCTCAGCATTTTCTGGGCTCTCCAGAATGATTCTATGGAATTATTGGGCTTGAAGGTCTTCATTGTTTTTAGCTACAATTTTGTATATCATATGAAGTCCAGGAACATATTCCTCCTTGGATACAATGGGGAGGAGTGTACTGGATATTGTTGTTATGTGCATTCAAGTCATTTTTGGGGTTTCTGTATTATTTCTTATCCTAAATGCTCGGGACCAGAAATGTTCCATACTTTGAATTTTTTCAGATTTTGGAATACTTGCATATATATATATATATATATATATATATATATATATATATGGACCAAAGTCTAAACACAAAATGTATATCCACCTTAAATATATAACATGAAAGTAATTAAAATACTTTTTAATAGTTTTATAATAAAACACATTTTGCATAGATTGAATCAACAACAAATGTTTCACTTTCTTAGCCACCAATTATGGATTTTGGAATATTTCAGATTTTGGAATTCCAGATAAGGGATATGGTTATTCTAAAAAAAGAAGACCTCTAGAGTGAATGAATTACTTTGGGGGTTGTGGCTAAATCCTATAGCCATTCCAACCTTGTGTATACCAACTGAACAAATGAGATTTACATATTATTTATTTTATTTTAATGACATTTCACCTTTCTCCCAAATAGAACTGAAAGCAGATAAGTCTTGATTTACCATTCATTTGGTTGACCCAATCTAGCTGGCCCTACAGCCATAACTTTTAAAAGTAACTTTCCAAACTGTACTTATGGGCATTGTTTGAGTGTTTGGTAATTTTATTTTTCAATCAGCAGGCTTGCAGCAGTGATGTCACTTGTTTATCTACCAAACATCTAATCAATAAACTATTGGGAAAGGCAGAAGCAAGACAGTATTGCACTTTTTATAGAAGATTAGCTGAACTGAAACATCTGACAGCTCTATGTCAGCTTTTCAAGTTACAAAATGAAACATTGTTCCATTTCCTTCCCTTCACAGTCTGTGAAGGGAAGGAAAGAGATGTTAAACTGCTAGACACTTAAGACATAGCTATTCATTAGGCAAGAAAATATATTCTGCAAGTTTGCTTTCCTGGGACAACCTGCAAAGTGATCTTTTAGTCACAATCATTTTAAAAATGTCAGTGTAGTAGCCATGTTAGTCTGTTGCAGCTAAAACAATAAGGAGTTATGTGGCTTCTTAAACCCCTACGTATTTTATTTGGAAGAAGCTTTCATAGATTACAGTTCAGTTCTGTAGATGTAATTCTTGAAAGATTGTGACTAGAATGGCTATATTCATAATTACTTTTTGAGTCCAGAAACTATAGCTATTATATTTTTGACATGTCTTTCCAAGATCTGGTGATTTAACTTAAAACAGTTATAGGCTGTCCAGCCAAAGCACTGAAGTGGGGATTTCAACAGCTTGGGGGTTGGGATTTCTCAGGAAAATATATATATAGATGCTGAGAAAACATTGTGCCAAATACCTTTGTAGATTCCACATCTCAATAACATCAGAGATCAGTTAATCCAGACATCAGTGAGGATGTGATCACTGGCAAACGGCTTTGCACTGGCTCCGAAAAAGGAAATATAAGAGGTGCATAAACATAAAATGGAAAAAAAGTGTGGAAGGCTGGTAGAAAGCCTGAAAAGCTAGGCTCTAAAATCTCGGCAGCCATCTTAATTCGATTCCCTTTTCCAATAGGGGGCATGGCTAAGTGCTGCCTGGAGGGAAAAGGGGGAAGTAGGATTGGCTGAAGAAAAGGGGGTGGAGCCTAACTTGGTAAAAGAAAAAATGCTCTCAATTGGAGGCATTTTGAAATCTGACTGCAGATTGAATTTGGGTGTTGAAGAAGTAAGAAGCAAAGAGAGTTTGGGGAAGAAGAGAAAGAGTCAGGGTGACAATTATTTAGAATACGCCTGAAAGGATACAGGTGGCTGGCTCATACAGGGATAGCTGGCTAATAGGAATCTACATTTATCAGGGTAGATAAAGGGGTGGATTTCTAGTTTAGATAGATCCAAAAATTGGGACTATCTGTAGCTGTGGCAAAATTTATTAGGCAGAGACTAGTTCCTGTCAGTAAACTGTTGTACAGCTGTGAAGGACATTGTACTTCTTACTAGGCAGAGACTAGTTCCTGTCAGTAAGAACGTAGAAGAGGAAAGAAATTGAACCTTGTAACAAAGAACTGTACTGTTTAAAGTAACCACATGCATTCAAGCCAAGATTCTCTTGAAACCATTACGCTTGTTAACTGTGCTTGAAAGTTCTCTCAAAAAATAAACTTTATTTTGCTTGTTCAAACAACTGCCTCAGTGTGCCTCAGCCAAACAAAGTTAACTGAATACCAGCAGTCCAGAGTCCAAAGGTGGCAGCAAATCTTATTTGAGGACGAAATCCTTTCAGTTTTCCTCCAGTGAGCCAAAGGGCTTCTCTTGTTAATAACTATGGTGATGGCCAGTGGGTTTTCAAAGGTGTTTTGGCCAGTAGAGCGTTCTAGCTAAAAGCAGTTTTAAATCCTCAAATAATTAACACAGATATCTTCATATTGGTGGCAGCGTATGAAACCGTTTGGTTTCCGAAGAGTTGAAAGAGTTGCTTTGTTTATTGGTGGCAGCAGTTTGGATTCATTGGGGGTTTTACTAAAGACCTCTCCCCCTGAGTAATACCCCTACCCTTTACAGCAATCCTTTACAGTAATTCATTCCTGAACTCAGATTATTGTTTACTCAAATTTTGTCTACTTCATGTCATGTGAGTACATGAAAACATCATTGTTACTCACAACCGTATCTATCTATCTATCTATCTATCTTGTTTATATTCAATCTTTTCAAAATATTACAGGACAGGAGAAGCAATACGAAAGCATCAGCTGCCTAGCATTCTTGAAAATAAATTTTAAAATATTTCTACCATAAGAAATCAATGTGTTTATTTTATATTAAAAAAAGAAACCAGAGCTCCCAAATAAATTCTAAAGCAGATGGTGATAACCTTTAAGTCTCTATTAATCAAGCTCTGTTTAGTGAAAATGACTGACAATAATGCCTAAATCATTTTAGGATTTCACTTCTTGATGGGATTATTATTATTTCTTACCCACCTCTCCTTGTGGCTTGAGGTAGTTTACAGAACATTTGAAAAACAAACACTGTAAAAACAAAACAAATATACAAATAAAAATGTACCTCTATAAAAGCTGCACACCAAAAATATCTCTTTAAAATACATATCAAAATACACAAAACAGAGATTAAACAAAGGACACACATTTAAAATTCATGCTTAAAGACTGTGTGGGTAGGCCTGCCAGAAGAGATAGGTCTTTACGTGGTTTTTAAGTTCCGACAGCTCATTTAGCTGTCAGAGTTCTTCCTGCAGGTCGTTCCACAGTCTGGAGCAGCCAATGAAAATGTCCTTTGGGTGGTAGTTGCCACTTGGGTTCTGGCTGGTTGGAGCAGATGGTCCCCAGAAGACCAAAGGGTGTGGGGTGGATTGTATGGGAGAAGACGATCCTTTAGGTAACCTGAACCCAAAGCATATAGGACTTTAAAGGTCAAAACCAACACTTTGTACTTTGCCTGGAAACTAATTGGCAGCCAATGCACTGACTTTAGGATTGGTGTAATATGCTCACTCCTAGATGTTTCTGTAACCAATCTGGCTGCCATATTTTGAACCAGCCAGAGTTTCTGAACTTGATACAAAGGTAAAGTTCATAGCATAAGTTCAACCTTGAGGTTACCAGCACATGCACTACCATCTTCATGTCCTTCAGAGCTAGGAAGGGGTGCTGCTGACATATCAGCCAAAGCTGGTAGTAAGCATTTTTTATCATCGCATTGCATTTGGAGAGATGGATCCAGGAACACTCCCAAGCTGCAAACATAGTCTTTCAGGGGGAGTGTAACCCCATCTAGGACTAGTTGAGACACCTCCGCCCCCAGATTAGGACCCTTGATGGCACACACCTCTGTCTGGATTAAGTTTCAATTTGTTTTCTTTCATCCAGCCCATTACCTCCTCCAGGTCTTCATACAGAGGAGACACACTATCCTTAGCTGAAGCTGTTTTGAAAGTCATGGAGAAATACATTTGGATGTCATCAGCATACTGATAACACCCCACCCCATGCCTACAGATGATCTCTACAGCAGCTTCATTAAAATATTTAAAACCATTCTAATCCAGGTACTCTTGCAGGGAGATCACCTTTGCATCAGAAGTGTTAAGTAAGACTGATGACTGAAGATATTCCATGGACAAAAACTATCCTTGTGATTTTTCCATTTTCATGGGGTTATGTGCTCCTAACCCCTACAAATATGCCAAAGTGGTCATTTTTTACTGCTTTAGAGATGGATACACCCAGGGCCGGCCTGACCTTTTCCGGGGGAGTACGCGAAGAAAATTTTGGCGCCCCCCCCCCCGGGCGCCGCATCTTTGGTCCCCCCCGCCGCCAGCACAGCCCCATTGCAGGCCGGCTGCACCACGCCTCCCGAGCACGGACATTTCCGCGCATGCCCAGAAGCAACTACAGGCGCTGTAGCACCTTTGTGTGTGCACTGGGGCCCGAGCACGCCTGCGCGCTGGCTCCAAAGCCAGGCGCTCGGGACCCAGTAGCCATGCGCAGACATTCGCGCATGCCCAGAAGCAACTACAGGCGCTGTAGTGTCCGTGCAAGGCCGGCTGTGCGGCGGCGGCAGGGCGGGGGGCTCGGAAGCGAGGTGGCGCCACGGCGCCCCGCCCAGCCGGTGGCGCTCTACGCAACCGCTTACACCATTTTGTGTGACATCAAGGATATTGCTGCAAAAATCGAATTTTGCTAGATGGTGACCACACAGAACCCAGAGATTACTAGAAATAGCATATTTATCAAATTCATGAAAAATTAAATCCAACAATGACAAACCCACAAATGCAGGCGGTCAGCTGCATATGGGGAAAGGGAACATTAACATTAAAATTTCACCACAGAAAGATTATAAAAAATATTGGCGAGGGTCTAATGAAAAATCAAGTCTGTCAGAGAACTGTATGTACAACTACAGCTATGATTGCTCTTTTTCATGCAGTCATTTCCATCACTGAGGAAACAAACCTCTGTTTGCATGCTAGTTGTCATGTTTTCTTCACTACTTTCAATGATGCTTTCACACAAAGCTGTCATTTAATTATTATCCTATATATTTCCTTCTGTTTTTTCTTGTATCTTCTCAGCTTGCAGAAAGTACAACTTTTGTGAAAATACGGAAAGAATAGTAAAATCTGGTAAAAATGCAGTTGGTACTAGTTTGTATCATTTTAAAATGATATTTTGATATGGGCAATGACCCAACAGAAAAATGGGCTTCTTACAGCTTAGCTGTAATTTATTGTAATCCTTTGCATGCTGCATGCTAAAACACAGTTTATTGATTTTAATTAGTCTTTTAATTAATTCTAAAATCTTGTCTTGGCTGGGTTTTTTAATGAAAGAAGGATGTAGTGTAATAAAATTATGCTTTGATGCCAACCATTGGCCCTTTCACACTGCACAATTATATCATTATGCTTCAATTTTAACTGAAATGGCATCTTCCCATGGAATGCTGGTAAACTAATAAGGTCTATTTATAATAAGTCATGGAGCTCTAGTGCTTCATCAAACTACAAACTTGGATTCTATTGGAATCATAACTCTATAATTGTGCAACATGAAAGGGTCAGTGATCCTGAAAGTACTTTTAAAATCATGTCCAAAATTAGGATTACAGTATTTTAGTATTACAGATATAATAATAACAACAACAACAACCTGCCTCTCCTTGCAGGTTAAAACACCAAGGTTAAAACACCACACTATTAAAATACATATGACACAACAAATTGCTTGACCCACCAAGAATATACTTATTGAGTCCATTGCTGAATGGGAAATCAACATATCAACAGTGATTCAGTGGGTCTACTCTCGATGGGACTTAGATTAGATTTTGGATTAGATTTAGGTTGAGGTAAGAATCATATTGCCTTGCAGGTGTCACTGGACTGTACCTAACGATAGGTATCTAACAATATGTTTCACCATTGGCTATGCAACAACTGTTATTGGCATGTGCAGTCAAATGAGATTTTTTTAAAAAAAATGTTAGGGTTAATGAATGGTTTATTTAATGACACAATTCTGGATGGACTCTAATTTGGTAGTCCAGGGGTCCATCCCAACAATGCAATAGGACCAAATTTATATAGTCCCCCCCCAAATACACAGTGTCAGCAACTCCTGAATACGAACAAGTACTATTTCCAATATCTGAATGGTACACTTGGTTTTGTATATTATTTCCATACCAAGATGCTTTTTGAACATGGCTCAGAAGGTTTAACCTCATTTGATATCTCTAAGGACTTACATTTGTTTATGTCTAAATATTTTTTTCAACATCTCTACATTGTTTAGGCCTTAGGATCAGATTTTCAGCCAATAACATCTGGATTCACTCCTGACTAAGTCATAGTCTTATATCTGCCTTTCATTTTATGTGTTACTGGTAATTAAATATTTTAATGGTATCCATTACAAGAATGATAGTGATTGTATACTGAGTGTGAAGTCTTGGCTCTGCCTTCTCCTCTCCTCTGTGTGACAGTGTGGTGGGCGCCACCTGCATGGAAAGTCTTGAGTTCTTAAAGGTTTGCATTGTTAAAGTGTGTTTTTACAGCCTTCACTGTGTGCAAAAGGTTCAGTTGTATTGATTGGTCCTTAGCAGCTGCCAATCATTGTTAGTAGAGCCCAGTTGAGTTTGTTCTGCCCCTTTTTCCAGGGATCTAGGGAACAAGCCATTTTTCATTCCAGAGACAACCAGGACCTCTCCTAAAAAGGACGTGTTTAGAAGGTTTTGCCAGACCAGGCCATCTTTCAATACCAGTCTGCTATTCCTTGGAATTCAAGCAGAAGGCTCAGCATATCGGAAGGCTGAGTAACTCGGATGAGTTCCAAGCACCTCCAAACAAGTATTTTGGCTTCTAGAGGAAGACTTTGTGACTTCAAGTTCTGCCACCTGACTGGGGCTACGAGTCTCCCTACCTCAAAGCCATTGAGAAAGTAAAGACTCAGAGAGCGTTTCAGCTACAGCTTCTTGGACCAAAGCAGCAAAAGAACTCTAAAGAAAGCCAGTTATTATTTTGGGGGGAAACTAAGCAGTGTGCCTGAGTAAAGTTAACTCATGTAATGGACAATAAAGAGTTTGAGTTAACAAAAGTGTCCAGTTTGGTCCTTGGAGCCCTGAGCCTTTAAAGGGAGGCAAAAAAGCAATCCCTGGGATAGATAGACCACATCCTCGCCTTTTCACAAGGCATTAATAGCCCGGGTGCAACGGCACACTCTGCTTTCGTTCCCCCTGATTAAAGGCCTTCCCAATAGTGCAGATAACTTCCTTTGTATAGTTTTTGGATAGAGCTTAAAATCCCCCCAGAGGCCAATCTTAGTTTCCCTGCACAGAGCTCTTTGCTGGACTCCTCCTTTCCACAGCAGAGCTACAGTGAACTAGAGGCTTGAGGCATTGTCTGGTAATCCTAGGCCAAGCAATCCAAAAACAGCTATTCTTAGCAACTGCATTTAGCAGTATTATTATACCAACAGTCCAAAGGACAACAGAAGCCTTTGGCCAGCCTAAGCTTCACAGGAGAGAAGATTAAGACAGTTTTCAAGAAACAACTTATAAACCATTGCTTTGCACCAGAGGCAAAATACTTTCAAATATTCCAGAAAGATTACTACAACCAGCAAATTCTCCTTTTGTAATGCATTGTTTTAAGTTACCTTATGATAGTCTTGGGTGGATTTAACCCTTTATACATCTTGAGTTAGTAAACTCATTTGGTTATCTTTTCACATTGCCTCAAAGTGTGTCTGTCTGCTAAGGGTCTTAATCTTAACAGAAGGTATACAGATAGCCCCCGAGTAAAGCCAGACAATATAGTTTTCTGAAAGGCTTGGGTGTGCCATCACACTGAACTTTAAATGACCCAAACTGCTGATGTAGATTTAATCTAATGCAGTGCACACAATAAAAATCCAGTATTGCCAGTGATTTGATAAATATGGTAAAACCCCACCCAGCAGAGAACAGAACAGTGATAATTGGGAAATTAGTAACACATCTGAAAGCAACCAATCTGTACTCAGCAGTATCTTTGGGACTAGCAAAAGACTTCAGTACATTGGACAGAGGTGAGAACAGTGAGGAAAAGTGAGAAGTCAACCGTCAACACTGAGACAGAATATCCCACGCTTTTCCAAGGTGGAGATTCCTTAATATATTCACAGTGAACTCGGCAAGACTTTTGAGCAGACATGTATAGGGGTTAAAATCATGACTTCTGACATCAACTTGGCAGCCTAAAGCAGGGTACATTTATTCCTTGAAAATTGAACGGCTTCATTACATTTCATTGTGTAACTGTACTTTTCACTTTCAAATTACCCATACCAAAATGTTTTATCCAAGTCTGCATAATTAAAAAGAAAAGATACTATTCTTAGTTAAGGGTGGGGGGTATTTTGGAAAGCAGTTTACAATAATCAAAATGAAACAGTGCAATTGTTTGTATTATACTTCTCTTTCTATAGAGAGGAAACCTGTAAGTTGACTTTAATGAAGGTACATCTAAAGATAAAATCCATTATATGGGAAGACATTGAGAACAATCAATTTCCTTTGCAGAGAAGTGGAGAAATAATTATATGGTTTTCTGAGTTCTGATGTGCTAGGATCACATTCCCCTGAACACCAACACCCCAGACAGTTAAAATCTTTTAAGGTGCATACATACATCGATCAAGTACAACTATTAGCTAGCCAGTTCTCCAATGGTTCTATTTCCTGAATGTATTCTTCAAGCCAAATGTCAAAAGAGTGGCCATATTAGTTTGAGGTACTGGCTTTGAAAGCAGCAGCATTATTCATCCACTGTCCCTTGAAAGTACAATAAATCAGTTAGGCTAGGATCCAACGAATTATACAATTCTTTCTGTATGATCAAGGGGATCTGAAGAGTGTCAGTTCTCCATACTGTGGGGCAAAGCCCTCTGGCAATTAAAGGGAGCTTCAAAAGCAATTTGCAGTACAGCTTAGGAGTCTACTGTTCAAAGAACAAGCCAGTCCCAAAGCACTTCATCAATCCTAAAGTAGCTGTTTAGGTCCAAGCCTCAGTCTCCAAAGAATCAGGATTCTTTTGATCTTGCTCTTCGAGCCATTATTCCAAACTATGTGCTTAAAGGGGACTTCACCTAACAGGTTCCTGAGCTGCAGTATGGCCATGCAAAGCAAATGTTGGGAGCTGAACAATCATAATCTTAAGAAATTGCTGCAGCCCACTGAATTTCAGTTCCATTGAAATCAAGGGAAGTCACAACTCTTAGAATCCAATGGACTTCCTGTGAGATTATGTGAATTGTAGTACCACAACATGATTTTCCCAGGTTTGGGATTTGAGACCCCCCCCCCCCGAAATTCTCAGGGTGGTCCGCGAGAAGGCCTTACTGGTACATTAATTAAACTGTTATACTTATTCATATCTGATCACCATGCTCAATATATCCCATATGCATGGGGGTATTGGGATAACGATACAAAAGGTTTGCTAGGGTAGACCCTCTCTGACTCAGACTCAGCCCCTCCCTGACTGTGGATACATCCAGCATTCATCAAGTGGACACTTTCTTGTCTAAATGTATGGTGGCCATAATTATATTTTAATGTGTTTTAATGCTGTATGTTTTTGGTTTTATATTGTTTTTATTATGTTGGCATCGAATTGTGCCTTTTGTTAGGCTGCTCTGAGTCCCCCCTCGGGGGTAGAGAAGAGTGGGGTAGAAATGTTGGAAATAAATAAATAAATAAATACACCATATTTGGATCCTAAAAGCAGGTATTAAAACTGATATACCAATTTTGCAGGTAGGGTTTCTCACCTTGTATGGCTCATTTAATTTAAGGCCATAACCAGAGCAGATTCATCACCTACTGACATTAAAGCCACCGGCCTTCACTTGTCTCAAATGCCCCAGCAGTGCAGAAGAAACAGTCTCTCTCTTTATTCTAATTCTAGCCATGAAGCTGATTTGGGGGGGAGGGGGGAGTATCCCTCCTCGTCATTGATTGCAATGCAAAATAAATAAGTTGGCCTCTCTTTACTCTATAATGGGAATGAAGCAAAAGATGGCATTGTTTCCATGACTTCATCTTGTTTGCCTGGAAGAGCTTGCAATTTTTGATGAAGGCCCTTGTGTTTGAGTACTCAAATCTAAACATAGGATTTCCCTGTTCATTTACTTTTAGTGCACAGAATGGTAGAGATATTTATTTATTTATTTATTTGCAGTATCTATATTGCACCCTTCTCACCCCGCAGAGGATTCAGGGCAGATCACAATGCACATATACATGGCAAACATTCAATGCTGTAGACAAACAACATATATAGACAGACACACAGAGACTATTTAACTTTCCAGTTTCATGAAGGTATGCTTCAACTTCTGGCCACCGGGGGTGTTGTCGCTTCACAGTCCACTGACATATTTCGTCATTCTTTTGCACACTGTTGGAGAGTTTTATGGCATTGTAAATTAGTTAAATTAGCCTCCCTACATAAGTGGTACCTAAATTTCCTACTTGACAGATGTTGACCTTTGCAATCTTTCGGGCTGCAAAGGTCAACAGCAAGCTAGACAAATGGTCAGGAGCTTACTCCGACCCAGGCTGGCTTCGAACTCATGGCCTTTCGGTCAGTAGTGATTTTAATGCAGCTGACTTCCAATCAGCTATGCCACAACCTGGTCCCTAAGATAAATACTGTCATAGTTAATTACTAACATATCAGATGTGACCAGGAATACTTAATCTTGTCTATCATTTCTGGCTTTTTTCCTAAGATCTATATTTAGATTATAAATCCTTTGGGCATACCAACCTGTTTTCTCATTCCTTGACCCCATCTTTACTGCCATATAATGCACTATCAAATGCACTTTCAAAACTTCATTTTATAACAATGTAGAGGGGGCCCTTGTAGTAATATATCACTAGGAACATTAGACTGACACCTAGTGACAGCAAGCAAGCATTACATCCAAAAGGTTCTCTTACCAAGAAAAAGAAAGTTTTCACACTAGAAACTACGTAATGATAAAAATGGGAAAATTCACAACACTTTTCACAATATTTAATTTATTTAAAGCCATGCTGTTTCGTTTGACCAGTTCATGCTGTACCAAATTTTTAAAATCTCTAAAGAGAATGCATTCCCCTGATGCCACCAATAAATAAATGAGGAAATAAAGATGGAAAGTACTGTGTTTTGTGCTATGGGAAGAGAGTTTCTATTTATACCCTTGCCTTTCCAAGCATTTTTTAAAAGGGACACCATAAGTAGATCTTGTTCAATCAGCCTGTGTCTCTCATGTGGTATTTATCTCACTCAGAAATAATTGAACACATC
Organism: Anolis apletophallus; assembly: GCA_030556195.1. Classification (NCBI taxonomy): domain Eukaryota; kingdom Metazoa; phylum Chordata; class Lepidosauria; order Squamata; family Anolidae; genus Anolis; species Anolis apletophallus. The sequence continues at coordinate 76,273,068 of JARBWK010000012.1, read as the reverse complement.
AGAAGATGACAAAATGTATAATTTTTAATCAAATGCAATGATTTTTTTCTTGGACTTTTCACTTTGTAATTAATTTCTCCCTGACCCTTGCAAAAAGAAATACATCTTTTTTACAGTGTGACTATTGCAACATTTATTGGAATACATGCACCCCAGTTCAGCTGTTCAGCCTGAGCTGGTCTGCATCTGTGATCATCCGAAGCTCTGCTGGAGATCGCCTTATGGCCCCACTCATTTGCATTCCAACCAATTTACAATGTAACATACACCTCAATTTCCAGAAAGTATCTTTCTATTATTATTATTATTATTATTGCTTTTCTCTTATGCAAATGTGTGCATGAGCGCAGAGGAATGAATTAAAATAAATAAAGCAAATGACCTTTCCCATCCTGCATGCAGGCATGGCAAGACCCCTCTCCCTTCACCCTGCCTTCCACCTGAGAACTTACACTGAAACACCACATGAACTTATTTTTATATTTTTAACATCATTTTATTAAACTATATGAAATAGAAGGCAGACCTGCATGAACTCTAATAACCACTTGAGCAATCTCAATAATAATAATAATAATCTTTATTTATACTCCACCCCCATCTCCCCAAAGGGGACTTGGGGCAGCTAACATGAGGCCAAGCTCAAAAATACAATACAGCAAAATAAAATACAAAGAATCAAAAATACCAACAAAATAAATACATGAAATAACAAAAGAAAATAAGCAGTTTCAAAATAACATGATTAAGAAATAGAACACAGTGGATGGGTCAAATGTACTAGGATAAAATAGATAAAATTGATAAAACCCTGGATGATATAAGTAGTGGGAGAATGTATTTCTGAGGGAGGAGCTCAAAAGCAATGAAGATTGGGGTTAAACCTTCATTAAGGGTGGGGGGAAAGTGCATCATGAGGACAGAACTGTAGTTGGAACAGAAAATATATGGAATATATGTTCACTTGCCAAAGAAACATTGGAAGAGCCAACCACTCAGATACCCTTCCCACACCGTGTGGGAACCTGGGGCAAGACATAATCTGTTGGACAAAGGATCTTCCTGCCTGCCTGCAGGAGTCCACCCGCCTGCCACCTGGAACTTCCCCTTTGGGGATCTCAGTTATCCACTGGACAAAGACTTAGGAAGGAACTTTGATTGCACTCCCATCACCAATCAACATTTCTGGGACCAAGCATGGAAAGATGTCTGAGAATCCAACACTCTTTGTCTCCACAATCAAGACCCGGTATCTGCTTAATCCTATCATTCACCTTTTTTGGACTCTCATTGCCTTCAGCATCCCATTGCTACACACCCAGGGTGGTCACAATCCCATGGAGATCTTTCCACCTCGGAGAGGTCCTTTGGCTCATTGAAAGCCCCAGGGCTTCCCTGCCCAGCTGGGAGGAGATCCCCAATCAAGTCATCACCTCCTTCACCAATCAGCATGCGCACCGGCTAAGGCCTGCCTCTCAATAAATCAGAGGCCTCAGAAATGCTGGCCAGCTTCTCAGCGCTGGCCAATCAGGGAGAGGGAATTTTGAATGGTAGCAATGTTAATGCAAGAAAACTCTTCTGTATAAAGATGCTTGCTTTTTTCAAATACTTAGGGCTTGTACCTTTTAAGCACTCACTGCTGTACAAGTGTCCTTTCTGTGCAGATTGAATAAACACTTCTGTCATTTACCTTCAACCTGATGAGATTCCTGAGACTCCCCTCCGAAAGAGGGGGGAAAGGGGACAGGGAAAGACTCCTCCTATGTGTGTGTATTGATTGTGTTAGGGAGTCACCAGTGTCAAACTGCATTGATTCCGCAGCATAAATGTGCTCTGTTACATTCTAATTCTCTGGAGAGGTTTAATCAGAGGCCGGAGGACTATCTGTCAAAAGGGCTTGGATTGGGACCTGTTCCTCAGTTTTCATAACTTTGGGATTCATTAATTAATAGAGTATTGCCTTAAGTAGAAGTGTGATTATATTATTGCTTAAAGGGAGTATACTAATAAAATATAACAATGAGATAGTGAGTAGAAGTTTTATTTCTGATTATTTAGGGTTTGGGAACAGACATAATCAATAAGCATACTTTGGGCTAGACGCCTAAGATATAGGGAACACTGTGGAAGTAGCATATTTTGATTTCAGTAATGCCTTTGATAAGCTGGTCCCCCATAATATCTTTACAAAGAAACTTGTAAAATGTGGGCTAGACAATGATACTATTAGGGGAGCTTGGAATGGGTTGACCAGATGAACTGCAAGAGTAATCATAAATGCAGATGACTACATCTTGGAGTTTTATTTTAATACAGGTCTCATTCAGTCTTCACCTGGGAATCTAGCAAATATCTCCAGCCCATTCTTAGAAGGCTGTAAGAGGTTTCATACACTGGGAAAGTACTGGAAAGCCTGAGTTGGCATATGCTTGTTTTCACTAAATTATTCAGAGGGTCACAGAGTTGGCAATAGTAGGAAATTAGTCAGCTGTGGTACTCTGATGATTTGAGACTGGATAGAAGTGATAAAATTCCTGGGTGGTTGCCAGGTCTCCAATGAGAGTGCTCACTGCACCTTGACTAGCCTTTTATTCATAGGCAAGAGAAGTAGCCAGCATCATGGAGGTCCCTTGGGGGAAGATAGGCTTTGGATGTTCAAGTACATAGCATTTTGTTGGCTCAGAAAGTACTATTTTTTATTTTAGAAAACCCTCTCCCCTTCAAATCCTACGCTTTGATTTTATCTTTTGGGATCCCTCTTCAGGCAGAACGCTTTCATTTTTGACTGCCTTTGTCTCCTTGTCAATCACATTCAATGCCCAGTTTCAGAAGCAGATGCCAAAGGCCAATTTCTTTGCCATGTATGGAATACTGGATGTTTGTCGCTTGAAAATATACTATTTTTGCTGACTACTTGTCACATGTATCTAAGGCGTATTTCCAGGCATCATCATTATTGTTGAAATGCACATCTTTCAACAAAGGAATAGGTATGTCTGCTTCTACTTTACTTTAGTTCTAAAGATGCCATCTTGGATCCAAAATCCTCTGATTGATGCCCTGGAAGAATAACTCCAGAAAGAGCAAATTATGATTGCTTCTTTGCCTTATATTTACACATAACCGCACACCAACAACACATTCTGTCGGTTTGGGAGACCCTCTGGAACAATATTGGAAACTGCAACTGACTGCAACAAAGAAGAAATCCCTGAAAATCACTTCTTTACTATTCCTGAGTGGAGACATCTTCTTAACCAAAAGCCATTGCATTCACAGAAGAGCTACCTTCATAAATTGAAATTTGGATCCAGCCTAGGCTTTCCATGTTCCATGTAAAGATAGAGGAAATCTATCTTTAGAGGCAAAGTTATAATTCTATAGTAATGAAAAAGTGTTAATGGGTCAAATCATCCAAAAGAGACGTTTTCAAACAAGATGGTGACAAGTCCTATCGTGTTCAGCTGAATTATTTCAACAAGATATTCTGTTTCAGTGATGATGTGGTTTTTATGGTCCAAATCTTGTAGCTAGGCATCTCTGTTCTAGTCATCAAGTTGGATGAGTGGGAGGAGGTGGGGTAGTCTTATTAGTGTGTAAATGCATTTATTTCTATATTGCTATATATTGCTGTGCTTAGGTGGTGCAGGTTGCTTTAGAGCAGGGGTAGGCAATTACCGGCCCTCCAGGTGTTTTGAACTTCAACTCCCAGAAATCCTAACAGCTGGTAAACTGGCTAGGATTTCTGGGAGTTGAAGTCCAAAACACCTGGAGGGCCGGTAATTGCCCACCCCTGCTTTAGAGTGACAGCTATAGACCCCCATGAAGCCTACTTGGTTCCACTTCTCTCTCTTTCAAAGTATCTGAAACTTTGACTGCCACCAGCACTCACTCAGAGGGAGCGATCAGCTTATAGAAATACAGCACAGCCTCAATATCAGCTGCCTTAGTATTTGTTGATTGAACGTCAGGATTGTTGCTTTGTACTTTACTGACCTTTCCCCACTTTTCTTGACCTACCATAAATGTTTGAAGCCACAGTGCACTTTTCTTTCTTAGTCTGAAGAACAGATGAGTTACCATCCTTGTTAACAAAAGGCATGGTACAAATGTCTTTCCCCTTCAGCTGTTCTTAGACAACATGTTCCTTTCTCTTTAAATTATTTATTTCACTTCTCTCATTTGGTCTTTTTTCATGGTCTTTCTCACTCCTTCACAAAAACTCAAACTCCCCTCCCTCCCCTCTTCTTCCCTATTCTCCAAATACCTGTCTGCACTCATCTTCTTCCTCATTACCTGATCATTCTCTTTCTCTTTTTCTCCATCTCTCTACTTGTAGCCAACTGTCTTTCTCTTCTCTTCTACTTACCAAGATCTTCAAGCCTAAGTGGCTTTTTTTCTCTCTTTTCCCTACCACTATCACATATTTCCATTCATTTTCACCTTCTTTCCATCCCATTCTCTGCCATTTCCTTTCTCTTTTTATCCCCCAATTACTTGGCAATGTTTATCACCTTCCTTCCTTCCCACCTGCCTGCCAGCCCTCCATACCTTCCTCCCTCCTTTATATTTTCAGGATTATTTTTGTCCTTGTTCCCTCCCCCCAACTTTTTTAAACATTATAAGGATATGTTACATTTGCAACATTTACAAACTATCTCTAGTCTTCAGGATTAAGAAATGAAGCATCAGCCTGGGTGAGTTTGCCATCTTATTTAGTAAGGACTAGCATAAAACAACAGATTCACAAATTTTATGATACGTAAACATACCTGCTCCCATGAAGATTTCTCTAAGCAAGCGTTTGGATGTATAAGTCACTTATTTTAAGAAGAATGTATTCTGACGGTGACAGCAATGCAGTTTTGTTAAATCTTCCTCCCAACAGCTGGTAATTGCTACAATTACTAAACAAAACATTGTTAAAAATGATATGACTAAGCTCATTAAACATGATTTGATCATTTATTATTGTTAAATAAGACCAAAGGAGTCTGAGCAAATAATAATACATCCTATGTATTTCCTTTCAACCCAGTTAAAGCGATCTTTGATGAGTGTTAGGAGAAACATTGAGACATCTTTGTTTGCATTCCAGCTGAAATGATACATTTCTGATGGGCCATCACAGCCATCACACCATCTGCTTTCTCTGGGCTATTTGTTCCAGCTTTATCTCTTTCTTTTCCATTCCTTCCTTTAAAAAAAACTTCTTTCATGGACTTGATCATCTTGCTGCTTTTTTCCTCTGTGTATGCCTCATCTATTGGACCAGAGAAATAGTCTCAATGTGGGCCAGATCTGCTCAACCTGTCACTCATCAAGCCAAATCTGGCAACACCAGGAACATATTATGGGGTGCCAATGGAATTTTTTTAGAGTTCAAACTAAATAGTTGTAATAGAGATTATCAAGATCATCTCAGCTGAAATAAATTACTTGTAAGCTGTGATTTACTGGATGTGTTGCATGTTGTGTTCATCCTTACCTTGAGCATCACAGTACAAACTTCAGCCTGAAAGGAAAATAATAAAATTTATTTATATCCCGCCACCATCTCTCATAGGGCCTCGGACGGCTTACAAATAACACACAATGGTGCCATCCAACATATAAAATACAATGTATCAACATTAAAACATAAAAAATAGCAAAAGCAATATACTCAATAAAATATGGCAAGAGCCACTGATTAAAATTTAGCCTTATCTGGCTAAAGATAGTAGTCTGGCTACTATCTTAAAGTCTTTCAAAGGCCTGTTGAAAAAGACAAGTTTTTTGCTCTTTTTGAAAGTACTGTAGTGTGGGGACTTGTCACTTTCTTTTCCATATCCTGTACAAGTTGCTACTAACCAAGATGGTTTTAAACAGTGTATTTTAATATTGAGATAAATGTTTTTAATGTTTATGTATGCATATAATGAATTCTTGTCCCAGCATTGAATGTTTGCCGTATATATGCTGTGCTCTGCCCTGGGTCCCCTTCAGGGTAAGAAGGGTGGAATATAAATGTGTGTGTGTGTGTGTGTGTGTGTGTGCTAAACTAATTGCAAATGGAATTTTGATGCCTCCAATAGTCTGAAGACAAGCATGAATGTCCTAAATAAAAAATATAGTGCCTTATTATTTTTTATTTAGATCTCGCTTTATCTCTACCAAAGAAGACTCAAAACAGCTTACAATAAAAGTATGACCACATCATTTGAAATATAAAAGTTTGCAAACAAAATTAAACATTACAGTATTAAAATCCATAGAGTGATTAAGCAATACTTTGTTGTCATACCTATAGAAAAACTGTAAAACATAAGACATTTGGTTCCTAAAACTAATATTGCCCACTTTGATCCAGTTACCATACTAAGATCATGGAGAATGGGAAGTGTCAGATGGTTTGACCATTGGGATACATAGAGAATGGTTTGACCACTGGGATGTAGTCTCTAGTCAACGGAAGCCCTTGAGGAAGTAGAAAAGGAGGTAAGACAAGTACAAGGACATTGATTTCAGAGGGAAAATTCTATAGATATAATAATAATAATTTATGTATATACTGAAGCAACTCAGGGTGGTTTCCAACATATAAGGCAAAACATTCAATTTCCTAGAAGAAAATCATACAAACAGATTAAAATAAAAACATCATAAAACAAAAAAAATCCTACTAAAACACAATAAAAATTTTAACTACTTGCAATATAACTACATCAGACAAGATTCAATAATCAATGGCTAGAACTACAAAACGGGCATGGTCAACTAAAAAAGGGCTGTGCAAGGCAAACAATGTTATCATAGGGCCAGGGAAGTGGGAAAAGCGCAGAACAGAGTATGAACTGATAATCTACGGACTGGGCCTGGGGACCAATCATTCCTGAAAACCTGCTGAATATAAGCGAGTGCTGCTTTTCCATAAGGTAGTTGAGGAAGCAGCATATCAGTCACAGGTATCTAACTTTGATGGCCACTGCATAGAGAACAGCTACTAGGATGCTGTTTTTTATATACTTAAATTTTAATGCTTGTATATTTTTAAATTTGAGTTGTGTCATATTTATTCTTAGCCACATTGAGTCTCTATATTGGAAGAAAGGCAGGATCTGGGTATATCTGGGTACTGGTTCAGTACCAGAAGTTGAGATTCAACAAGGATGGGCTTATTCATGAAATTGTTCATCTGGAAAAGATGGCAACTAATTGGACCCTGACACATTGTCATTATCTTTTTTTAAAGTTATGAAGTATGATTTGTCCAGCATCACGTTGTGGACCTGCATGAGAGAAACTGGATTTGAACCCTAGTCTTTTGGCATCCTAGCCCAACACTGAAATCACTGTACCACACTGGCTTACCCAACCCTCTATTACAGTACTCCTTCTATAGCAGTCAAGACATTTCTACTTGATATTAGAATGAATTGATCAAGAGATCATTCTATGGAGTAAATCAGAACAAAACACTTTTATGACACCATATTCTGTTTTATATCAATGTATCAAATTCATGTCTCACTTTTTTCCAAACATGATGACAACAACATTGACAATAATAAAAACAACAACAAAAACAGGAATCTATAGGGATGCTTGGTGTCAGGGTACCAGCTGAAATCTCAAGGAAGTGCTATACTTCTCAGGGGTTTCAAGCGGTTAGACAAATGCCAGAGTGAGCAGCTCAAGATGGGTTACAACATTGTAAAACACACATTCACCTAAAACATTATTTAAAATAAATCTATTAAAACATTTTTCCAGAAGATACATATTAAAATACACAAAACAGAGATTAAACATAAGATGGAGGTTTAAAATTCATTATTAAAACTGTCTGGGGAGCCCTGCCACTTCTTTCTTAAATTGAGACAGCTGCTCTAGCTATCGAAGCTCTTCCAGCAGGTCATTCCACAGTTGGGGCAGCCAATGGAAAAGGTCCTCTGAGTGATGGTTGCCAGTCGGGTTCTGGCAGACTGGAGTAACTACCCCACAGAGGATTCTCGGTGTTCATGGCAGATTGTACAGAAGAAAGCAATCCTGTAGATAACCTGGACCCAAATCATGTAGGGTTTTAAAGGTCAAAACCAACATTTTGTAATTTGCCCAGAAACTAATTGGCAGCCAGTGGAGTGACTTTAGGATAGCTATAATATGCTCAGGATGTTCCCATACCAATATGAGGGCTGTATTTCGAACCAACTGGAATTTCTGAACTTGGTACAAAGGTAGCCCAATGTAAAACACATTGCAGAAGTCCAACCTTGAGATTACCATTTTAAGGTCCTCCAAATCTAGGAAAGGGCACAGCTGGCACTCCTGACCACTGCATCTACCCAGATTGACATTTGGAGAGACGGATCCAGGAGCACACCCAAGCTGCAAACACAGTCTTTCAAGGGGAGTGTAACCACATCCAGAACTAGATGACACACCTCCACCCCCAGATTAGGATCCTTGATGGCAAGCAGCTCTATTTTGTCTGAATTCAGTTTCAATTTGGGTTTTTTCCTCATCCAGCCCATTACATCCTCCAGGATTCATTCAGAGGAGACACACTATCCTTAGTTGAAACTTTTTTGGAAGACATGGAGAAATATATTTGGGTGTTATCAGCATACTGATAACATCCTACCCCATGTCTATGAATGATCTCTCCTAATGGCTTCATGTAAATATTAAAGAGCATTGGGGATAGAATGGCACCTTGTGGGACACCACATAACAGCTCCTTTTTTGGGAAGCACTATCCCCAAGCAGAACCATCTGGAACCTGCCGAAGAGGTACAACTGGAACCATTGCAGCACAGTAACTCAGATTTGGTCTAGAAGCACCAACAAAGACACAAATTTCTTGTCAGTGTTGTGACGGAGATAATCTACTACAGGGACCATAGCAGACTCAACCCCGTATCTTGCTCTGAAGCCAGTTTGAAATGGGCCAAGGAAGTTTGACTTCAAAAATTACTCACCAGCTCGTGATTGTTCCAAAAAGTGTCTGTCTAAGATTAGCTCCCAGGTTAGGTGGGAATTCCCTCCGACATCATTGCTGGCTTTTTTCTGTGGTAGGAAACTGTAATAAACTCTCACTGGATTATTTTTGAAGATTGTCCATTTATTGGTCCATCCCCAAGAGGGGCACTATCAGAAAGGAATGTAGTTTTGCAATCAATAATAGGTTTAATGTCCTTTGCTTCTGTGGTTAGAATGAAGTTAGTCCAAAATAAACAATAGGTATTTTAAGCAGATGATCATTTCAATGAATGTCACAAGGGTTGGTCCGGCTGGTGGGCATGGAAGAAGGAAGCATTCCCAGATACTATGAAATGAAGATAGGAAAAGAACCCTGGGTTCTGCCGCAAGTCTCTTGTGTGTTCCTCTAATGTCTCCCAGTTAATTTTAAGGGGAATATGCTTATTTGAGGAATTGTTTCAGGGTGTTCTAGACAACATTCCAAAGATAATTCATGAATGGGTTACTACATGGCAAAGATGTGCATTCCCACTGCATATCTGCCATGGCTCACAGTTCATAAAAGTCATCTAATTCATAATTTGAGGTCTGATTTCTTGATAACAACACAGCCAATTGATCTACCATCAAGCCATGTCTTTAGTTTGAAAAATAAGCCTAGCTCCTAAAATAAGTTGATCCATTCATGTTGCACACAGGCAGACACATAGCGCTTTCTTTCCCAAATGTTCCTCAGATTTCTTCTCCTGACTTTGTTCTGATCAAAGTGCACCACACTAGACAGGATCACTGCTGAGAAAGACAAATCTGAGAGGAAAGAAATCAAATAGCAGATATTTCAACCATTTCACAACACCATAGTCCACTCCTGCCATCTGGGTGGCAAACTCTCAGTAGAGCTATTTGTCTCTTATCCAACTGTCAGGAAAATGCACATGGATTCAGGCCATCTTTATAAAACTCTGCAAGACCAGCAAGGAAAGTCCTTCCTCTGACTGCATGGATCAGTACAGAATGACAGGTTATGAATATTTGAAAATAACTCCATTGTCTGCCAGCCCATTGCTACACACACAATTTAGATTGCTAGTGATTATCTATAAAGCCTTTCACTGCTCAAGTCCAGGTTATTTAACACATCATATTCTCCCATATGAGTCTGCTTTGAGATCTCGGGAGCCTTTTCTATCTGTCATTCATAGTCATTAAAATCAGTATATACATCAGTAGTTAAAGCCATAAAACAAAACAAATTTGGGACAAATCACTAATTTGATTTCTATTGTTAATTTTGCTCCTTTAATACATTTTATGTTATACTATTTTAATTATATTTTTAAAAAATTGTAGAAGGCTGCATCTCTTTTAAAATTTTTAAATGCCTTGAGTAGTGGACTGGGAAAGGTTGGAATATAAATAAATATCAACAACAACAACAACAACATTTCTATGACACCAGCTGTTGACTTTGGCCATTTATTCCTGCCCTATATTAGTGTTTCAGTTTAAAAATTACAGGGTGTGGGTTGGCTTTCGCCTCCCCTCACAAGGTCTATAGCAGTGGTTCTCAACCTGTGGGTCCCCTGGTGTTTTGGCCTACAACTCCCAGAAATCCCAGCCAGTTTACCAGCTGTTGGGATTTCTGGAAGTTGAAGGCCAAAGCATCTCGGGACCCACAGGTTGAGAACCACTGGTCTACAGGGTCTGATATCTTCCCAGAAGTTCTTGCTTAGGAACAGCAGCATCTTGCAACACTCATAAAAATTAACATGAGAGAAATTGATACATTCTTCCATTTGGGCTCAGAACTTTTAGTGTTTAAAATATGTAGTCTCCAAATTGTCTTCTATATGCTTAAAATAATTTTACTTGTTCAATGATGTAAATGAGTGATAACTTTTTTCAGTTTATCCTTTAAATTTACCATAAATTTCTCTATGTTCAAAATGGAAAGAATTTGTGTTTTAAAAATCCAAATGTGAAACTGAAAAAAGTTCTCATATTTACTTATCTACAATTTTTAAATCTATGCTTGAGCTGCTGGGCACATGGTTAAAATGGAAGCTAGTAATGTCAAATTTCCAACCCTTGATAAATATGACAAATAATAGATTTTACAATTGCACATTTCCTGAAACTATAATATAGCAGTAGAAATGCAAGCTTGATGAGTACAGAGCATTTATATAATAAAGATGGATCATTTATGTAATTATTCTCATGGTGAAAGACAGATTAACCTTGGAACTTTTGGAAGATGTGTCTTTGTATATTTCGCTTCCTGCTTGCCTAAGATAATACATTAAAGTTCATATATCTAGAAGTGCCAGTTATCCTATGGTATATCCCATGGTTATCCTATGGTGTATCCCATGGTGATTTACTATTTAGTCACTTTTAATAGAAAGATAAACTATTTGACTAAATCAGTGCAAAATTAAAATTAAAATATCTGCCAAGGTTGAAACAAGTGACTGCTGCTGTACCATACCTGAAGATGGAGGACACAGGCAAAAGTGAGACATTGATCAGAGTTGGGAGCATTTGATCTTCAGATGTTTTTGAATTTCCACTCCTAAAAGTCCCAGCCATGACACACAACAGATGAAGAAACATCTGATTGTAGTCCAAAACACCTGGAGTACCAAATGTTCTCCAGCTCCAATCTATATATATATATAAATCTTCATGTCGTAATTCCAGGCTTAAAAACAACAAAACCACTGAACGCAGAAACACCAAATTTGGCCACAAAACCCCAAACGTTACAAGGTGTGACCAACACTCACAAAATTGGGAAAACACAAAATCAATCACTTAAAAAGCATTAAAGTATGGGGGACTACATTACCCAACATCCGCAGGCCCGAAGGTGGACGCCACCTCCCTCTGGCAATTTAGAGCGTCGGAATGTAAGTGGAGCTGACCAATTAGAGGCATTATGCAAATACTCCCTCAGCTAGAATGTAGGTTGGGAGCCACACCCCCCCCCCCCTAGTAGTTTAGAGAGTGGGAATGTTGGTGGTAGTAGGGAAAGGTAGGGAAAGGAATTGAGAGACTGAGACAAGGGGAGCAAGGACTGATACAGAAAGGGGAGGAATGGCAGGAAGGAGGGAAAAGAAAGAAGGAAGGAATGGAAGGAAGGAAGGAAGGAGAGGAGAAGAAAGGAAAGGAAGGATAGAAGGAAGAATGGATGGAAGGAAGGAGGGAAGAAGAAAGGAAGGGGAGGATAGAAGGAAGAATGGATGGAAGCAAGGGGGAGAGAAGAAAGGAAGGAAAAAGGAAGGATAGCAGGAAGGACAGGAGGGAAAAGGAAGGAAAAGATAGAAGGATGGAGTGAAGGAAGGAAGGAAAGAGGGGAGAAGAAAGGAAGGAAAAAGGAAGGATAGCAAGAAGGAGGGGAGGGAAACGGAAGGAAAGGATAGAAGGATGGAGTGAAGGAAGGAAGGAAAGAGGGGAGAAGAAAGGAACACAGAAACACATACACACACATATATACATGCACAGAAATATACAAATATACACATACACACATACATAAACACACCTGTACTTACACACATCAACACATATACACGCACACACATACACAAAAACACACATACTATATATACACACAAACATGCACACACATATACACAAACACACTTATATACACATATACACAAATATATACACCTACATGCACACACAAAACACATATATACAGACTGGGACACAGGAAAGAGGAAAAGAAGGAAGAGGGGAGAAAAGGAAATAAAAAGTGAAAAAAGGAAGGAAACAGGGAGAGAATAAAGGAGACGAAGAAGTAGAGAGAGAAGGAGGGAAGGAAGGAAAGAGAGAAGGAAGCATGAAACCAAAGAGTGAAAGAAGGAATGACAGAAAGAGTCAGAGAAGGAAGAAAAGAGAGGACAGGGAAGAAAAAGAGGGGAATGAATAGGTACGTACCTCTCTTTCATAATACTCCAGATATCTACCTCTACTTTGAAAATTCTTACTATAGGCCACAGCAGGCTACTAGGATTGGGGGAAGTTGCAGTACTAAACACCTGGAGGGCAAAAGGGAGGGCCCAAGTTGCCCCAGGCCTGGAAATACAGTGGGACAGGACTACAATATAACAAAAGGAAGATACAAATCCCAACTCGTCCTGAACAAACTACTAAAGGTCTCTTACTGTTATCAACAAGAGGCAAGATGGCCATCTGTCAAGAATCCTTTGATTGTGCATTCCCACCATGTGGGTAGAAGGGGTTAGCCACAGACTATGGCACAGCAATGCGTGCACGGGTTAGCTAGTATAATTTAAATAGCAAATAAACCCCATACATTTAATGTATGGTAAGTGACTTACATTAACTCAAAGTGACTTACAATTTGTGTCTATGTTGTCCCATTTTGATAGACTTAGTGGAAGATCTAGGCCATGTTGGACATCATAATTTCCTTAGCTCCTCAGATATGGTAAAATTGTAATTCCTTCCTACAATCACTTAACTTTAGCAGAACTCAACATCACTAATTCTCTATATGTGTGTCCATCCTCCACTTCTTTCCACTCTAAACCTTGCTTCTAGAAGGCAAGGTTTCCTATCACTTTACCAATCTTATTGTTTCTGTGTGAGAGTTCTTGTTATTTAGGTCCCTCTGTAGCACATTTAGAATACAGCAGTTTTAGTATTACCCCACTCATTTAAAGTGCACTATAACTTATTGTCTATTAGGAATGAGTTATACATCATTTTAAAAAACAGCTGGTATAGCCCATGTCAGCAAGGTGATGAATTTACTTTGAGTATTAAAGGATCTATCCAATATGATAGGTCTACTTTAGCCATAGGGTTGAAACCTTGGAGAGTACCTTTAAAGTTCATGCAAAAACTGAAGTTTACTCACTGCCTTGCTGACATGGAAGCTACCAACAGCCACAACATTTCCTTCTATATTTGGAAAGTCTGGTGAATTAAATCTGAGTCATGTAGAATCAAGTAACAGAATGCTTGAGAAATCCTAACCAAAGAATCTAAGACCAAGGAAGGGTCATTTGACAAAGACATGGAAAAGAAGGAGGTTGTACCCTTGGTGTAAGAGAATGAGACAATTTCAATGTTTAACTGTGAAATTTCCTTTTATGAAAAGGAAGGGTTATGTACTGTGACGAAACCCTTCATTCTTGTTAAAAATACATTTCAAAGTTTGCATTAGACCCAAACTTACAAAATATATAGTAAAACATATCTCTATAGATGTGCATCCAATATATAGCCTATTCTCTCTCCCCTTAATTTCTTGTATCCATTCCCTGAGATTGTCACATGACAGGGCAGATGGAAACTTTGTTTAAATTGAGAAAGCATGGATGCCACATGCTGAGCTAAACAGAACAGTTGAGATTGGTTTCCCTCACATGAATTTTATTTAATGCCAGATTCAGTTTAACAGATGTGCAACTGATATAAAGGCTTGATAGGAAATGTTCAGAAATACCTGAATTTGCCAACAGCAAAAGCACACCAGGGTCTGGCTTTGTGAAGACGTGGAAATATAGCCAGAGGAGATCAAATTTCCCAAGTAGCCATCCAGAAATGCATTAACCTTCTGTTATTTATTGGTGTCATTATGAAAGTCCTGCACCATTCCTAAAGGAGGCAAGGGAGGGGAGCAAATCTGTCATGGTTGCCAGAACAAAACAAGGGCAGGAAGATTATCCTTGCAAGCAGTCAAAGGAGAGAATAGTTTTTACCAACTTATCATTGAAGTTGCCATGGGTACCAGCTAAGACACTGGGTTTAAATGTCAGATTTTTCCCTGCTTTACTGTCCCTTTTAGCCATTTATCACCGCTGTATCATTCAATTACCTTCTCTCCCTTTCTTGTTATTTGTTAGAATACGTCTGGATCCCCATATCCATTCATTTTTACTCTTTTTGAGTTTCTTAGCTTAATGTTTGGTTGTATGTGTGTGCCTTCAGGTCTCCTGTTGACTTAAGGAAACCTCCTGAATTGGAGGAGGGAAATTTGCTTGGAAAATGTGCATCCATCATCCCATTTTCCTCTGGTTTGAAATATAGAGGAAACATAGAGGAAGATTTCTAAATAGCTTTTTGAAATCTGTGATGTATTAACATTTAGTAGACCAAAATCATAACAACCACAACCTTTTCCAAGTTAAAAAAAATGACATCGTGAAAAACAAAATATACAAAGTCCTGAACAAATGCAAGCACCATAGGGAACATGACTCTGTCTGCTGGTTTCAGAGCATATGGTATTACTGAACTACTAAATGCTATTCAGCATGAAGGGATCAGCAAAAGGAGAAAGGTTTAGGTGTCTTTGGTAGCATGTTAGCAGGAGATGGAGAAATTTTCAATATTTATATGCAGAGACTCAGGAATTGTTTTTAAAGTAGGGGAGGTTCAACACTGACAGGCAGGTTATTAATTTGCAGGTTCTTGCAAGGGTTGAGCAAATTACTTTCCCCATCCATTATCTTTGAAACATCCTTAAATATGAAGATTCCTACAAGCACAATGTGTACTTAGAACTGACACCCAAGTGCTCATTTGAGCAGCCTGTATTATTCCAGGGAGGACTCAATGACACATGCTGTTTTAATAATTCTGAGTGCTTGGTCACTTAGTACACTTCAATTGATAATTGGAGAAAGTCTCATCTAGAAAGTAGTCCTGGTGGTCCAATTTTGCCAGATCATTTTAGGAATGCCTGGGTGTGTGTGTGTGGAGTTGAACCCTCTTCCCATTCCAAGGGCCATGTTTATAGGAGACATTCATTTGATTTCAGCTGTCTAAACTGAACTTCATCTTAATATGCATATCAGTTACAGTAACTCAGAAAGAAATTGTGCAGAAGGAACAGTTTTGAGAAAATACATTTTTCCCGTCCCTTCTCTTATTTTTTACTTTCTGATTGGTAGCTGCAATAAGCTGGTAAAGGACATCTGAGACCCATTTGGGCCTTGTCAAATTGATTTGCATGAGGAAGGAATGTTAATGTATCTTCTTTGTGTAAACCAAACTGGAGCTCAGCTGTCAAGGAAGAAAGGACAAAAGAATAGAGGGGGTGGGTTCATTTCAGTTACTTATTAATATTTCATCATGTAACTGAACATTAATTGCTGGCTGATAAGTTCATATCCCATCTGATGCTATTATTTCAGAATCTCAAACTTTAGACTCTGTAGGGTAACAGTATCTTCCTTTATGTCACTGAATGCAACCTTCAGAGAAGAAACGTTCTTTTTTTAAAACAAAAACAAAAACAAAGCCTTACTTTACACAGGAATATTATTCAGATGTGCACATAGAGTTCCCATACAGTCATCTGTTCTTTGGGAAATTAATAAAACTAGGAGGATTTTTGAACTGAATTGATCCTTCTGGGTCAGTCTAGTCCAGAAACGCACAGCTGGTCACTGGGTTTGGGGTTTTCAGTCAGGATTGATAGGTGAGCCTTTTTTTTCATGTGTTTCATGTGGCTGATGGGAATTGTATTCCAAAAATCACAACTCTTGAGATAATGGAATTTTGGAATTTTATTCCAAAAACTGCTATTTTGGAGAAATTCCAAACGCCACAATTTTGGAGAGACACAATTGCCCAGTTTTGGATTAGATTGCCATTTACATGTTTGCTCCGCTGAAATATATTAGAAAAACAATTCTATTATTATTTCACTATTTGCAGGCTTTTCATTATGATAAGTCTCAATATCCATCAATCAGTTCAAATAAATCAGGTTGTCCATATCACATTAATTCTTACTTAATAGATTATATGCCTTATGCCAGTGTGCAGCTGTCGTTTGGGCCATAATTCTGAAGGTTAGTGTTAAAACCCTAGCTCAGGGGACTTCCAGGAAGTACTAAAATCTGCACCGAAGCAGGTTTAAATAACCTATTTCGGTGCAGGCTTGAGTCCCCCCCCCCCCCAAAACCATAACTTTCCTGGGGGGATGGCTGCTTGCCATTCCAACTAAAATATGACCTCCAACTAAAATCTGACCTCCCATCTCCTCCAATCCCTGAGGAGATGGGAGGAGTGAGGAGAAAAATCCCTCCTTGCCCTCCCACCTCATCTCATGTGTCATTTCCTCACATCAGTAGGATGCAAGGAGAGAAGTTATGATGGCCAGGTACATTGTACTTAACTTTTAGGAGGTAATTGGGGGCTTGGGGAAGAGGGTGGGTGCCATCCCACACCTTTGGGTTCCAGAAGCCCAAAAGGTGCATAATGGCAATGGAGACTCACCCCCAGAATTACCTCTGTGAGTCTCCATAGGTCCAATAACTCATTAGACTGAGGCATTTCAGGAAGACCCAGATCTATTGGGATATCAAGTTAATTTGGAACAAACCAGAAAAACAGGTATCATTTTTGGGCCTGTCTGGATGGCTCCACAGTCAGGTTTGGAGAAAGGAAAGAATAAAACCACTCTGAACAGACCTTCCTAAGAAAAACCCACAATAGGGTTGCTTTTGTGCCACTTTAGGATGGAAATGGAGGTACACATCAACAACATTCCTTGCCAATTAGATCTTTATCGTGTCGTTGAGTATATTTACACAACACAGCAAGGTAAGTCTTTAGTTTTCCTGTTCTGTGAGCTGCTGAGGCTGACAGAGTTTTAAATAATGGGAAAGAAAGGATGCATCTGAACCCAGCTCCATATCCATCACTGCTCTTCTAAACCACAGAATGACATTTTGGCAGACATGCTGTGATCACATTGGCAAGTAGCTGCCATTTCCTCTGCTGATCCTACTATGCTTATATAACATGCAGGAAGGTACAAGCACAAGGACAAAAGAAAGGTAACCTAAACCAAAGGGAATAAACACGCCGAAAGATTTGTCTGTTCTATTCAGAGCTGCTTGATTGCATTTCACATCTGTATTTTTTCCTGTTGACAAGCAAAGCTTGAAAGTAATAAGTGCTGCATGAATTAAATACATCACACTTGACTGCTTGGATACTGGTGGAGCTTCAAACCAATCTGGCTTATATCAATGTGCTGCAATTGATTTCTCTACCTTGACAGAAAATGGCTGAAAAGCAAATTATGAGGGGGAACAAATAAAAGTTAATTTTCCTGTTACATCTCTTTCTCATGCAGCTAAAATAATGCTGAAGTTGTAAACAAGGTTTGATACGTGTGTCCTATCAGCAAAATTAAAACACTTATCCTTATTTCCACCCAGGAAACTACACACAAGCATTCTCCCAAAACAGGCAGGCTGCCACCAAACCAGCATGCTCATTTTTAAGACAGCCTCCTCACAGAATTTATTTCTTCTCTTCCTTGAAAATGGTATTGCTGAGGAAAAGATGCATTGCAGTTTCATTTTCTTATATTTTCTCACTAAATCTTTTCATTCATTGCTGAACCTTTTCTGTAGAGGCAGGGAAGTTGTGTTGGTTCTGTGGGCTTCGTGCTGTGTTCCAAGGAAGCCAGGAGTTTTGCAAACACTTCACTGAGGCTTCTTGGTGTGAGAAAAAGAAACAACACAAAACCTCCCTGTAGTGTGCCTGCCATTACAGGCACCAATCTTGCCCCTGTGTAGTCACTGGAGAATACTAACATTCTATCATCAGAGTTTGTAGGGCAGAATGCTTTTTGAACTACAAATTTCCACAGCACTCCAGACAGTGCTCATGCTAGCTCATGGATTTTGTGCATTATAGCATGCAAACCTAACTCACAAAGATGACCAAGTGCCAGTAGAGTACCGTAGATAGTAGGCCAACTGGGTTTAAAAAACCAACCAGCCTAACAGTGTGGGGAATTATTTAAGAGGTCCACACTTGCCCTATATACTAATGTCATCTCAGCATTGCATCTATAACCCTGCACTGGAAAAAAGTTTGAATTTGGTATAACTCTTCCATCATGTAGCACCCATGAGCCCGTTCGTGCCACTGGGGGGGGGGTTGACGCGCCGGGGGTCCCGTTGGCATTGGGACCCGCACAGGCTGGAAGGGACTCGGAGGATGAGTTGGAAGGCCCAGAGCAAGATTGGTCAGCCGTGCCTTGCCCAGTTCACCTGTAGAGAGTTTAGCCTGGGATCTCGAGTGGGGCATTCTCCCGGGAAGGAGCGGACCAGGTGGAGATGGGAGGCAGCGAAGCAGACAGCGGAGATAGTTATGAATTCCCAGATGGCCGAGGTTCCCAAGAGCTGGCCGGGCAGCAGATGGAGGCTAGCGGCTGGGAAACTCCGGGGAGGCTGCTTCTCAGGAAGATAGCGATACTAGGCTGGAAGAGCGGGGCCGTTCTCACAACAGGCGCAGGGACATAGAGGAGGGCAGGAGGAGCTGGCATCTGTCCCTAGACCGTCGCCGTTCGGAAAGTAGAGACTGGAGACGCCAGGCCCTAGATCGTCGGGGTTCCAGGCCGAGGGATTAAGAACGGCCCCGTGGGAACTGATCGTCAGTTCTCCGGCCACGTCTGATCTGAAAGGGCGTTGAAGCGGAGTGAATCCTGAGCCTAGTTTGGCTCGCCTTAGACCAAGTCCTTGCCTTGTTTCCGATTCGCATTGGTGCGGATCCCTTGCTTCGTTCCGGATTGAATCCGGGAGCCTTGCCAAGCTTTTTACTACATTCACCTTTGGATCTACCTTTTGGAACTTTGCTTACTTTACTGAACTGCAGCTTCGTGCTGATTGCTTTATTCTATGAACTTTTAAGTGAATTGCCTTTTTTTGGATTTGTTTTATTCAATAAACATAGTTAGCCTTTACTACGTCTCCGTGTGTGTGTTAAAGGGGCAGTTCTAAGTCGGCGATTGTGACACATCATCCCCTCTTCTCTGTTAAAAACAGTAATCTTTTCATTTCTATGCTAATTGGTAGTTTGCTACTCATTTCCTTATTCCATACCATCATTCTTTATTTGTCTAGAAGCAGCCATTCTCCTTTCTTTCTACTCCGTGTACCTTTATATATAGTATGACCCTTATCCTTGCAGAATCAGTACTCATGGTTTCACCTACCCACATCCAACAAAATATGTTATCTCTAGGAATGTTCTAGCTCCTCCACATGATTCCATGATATATTTCTGCCAAAGGTTACCATAGAGTTGCATTGGAGGACCAATCAAATTCGTGGGATGAATATCTAGAAAAAAAATTACTTTATGTGAACTTGTAGCAAAAGTCATTTATTTCAATAGCCATAATTTACTGTTTCCATGATAATTTCAGTAATGTGTCTCCTGAAGATATGGGAACCATGCTTTAAACCAGTGGTTCCCAACCTTGGACTTCAACTTAGCTGCTAGGAATTGTGGGAGTTGAAGTCCAAAAACATGAGGACCAAAGGTTGAAAGCCACTGCTTTAAAAATAAGGCAAAGCTTGAATGTGCATGGCACTCAATCATTGTTTAACTCTGGCTTTGCCAACCTATTATCCTATGAGAAGGCATAAGTGCTATCTCTCACTTTTCTCATCAGTCTCTACCATGTTCCTTTTTGACTTTCCACTGATTTTAGTGAGCAGAGCAGAGCAATTTTACCAGTAAAATGCTCTTTCAGCAGGTTTCTGAGAAGGGAGTTCTGTCCACAGAAAGTTATTTCTGTTGGAGAAGAATATTTCCTCAAGCAAAAGAAGCTTATACCTAATCCTAACTCACTTCAGACAGGTCACCCTTCAGTTAAATTTGTACTGACCATCCAAAAAAGTAATGTGTATATGATGTCTACGTTTCACTCTTAAACTTAATAGTAGACACCTAAAATAACTATGCACATTTCCTCAGGCCAGTCTTTCTGAGTTTAGTTTGTTTGTGACAGTTGTGACTTGTACATTCCCAGAAAAGAGAAAATGAGTCATCCAAAAATGAGGATGACATTTGATATATCCCTTACATAAATGTAGACTGTCTGCACAGTGTGCATGTTCTGAGATATACAAATGTAGAAACTTTTGACATATTTTCAGTAAATAAAATGCATGTCATCAGAGCACAGCTTGTAAAATTATAGCTTCCAGAATCCCTGCAATCACTATGGCCATTAGCTATGCAGATTGGGGAATTCTAAGAGTCTGAGTCTAAAAAAATATGAGTTATAAGTTTTACACAAGAATGGGGAAAACTATGCCCAAGTGACTTGTATTTCTTCATTCTGGGGTCCATGTTGTGGCTCAACAGGCCTAACAATTCTCTCTGCCAATGAAGCTTGAGATCCCATAACCATATATTTGAAGTAAACTAGACCTAAAGGAGAGAACTCATATTAGTGACACTTGAAAGATCATCAACATTTGAAAGGTCATCAGAGCAGTCATGTGAGCTTCTCAAGAAAAAACAAGTAATGAAGAGTACTTGTTTGACAGCAATGTGTCAGGTAGAAAAAATCAATAGGAAGTAGTAGTAGTAGTCTCTCTCTCGGCATTACTTCGCGAACGAAGATTCAGGAAGGACTCATCCCACGCTTTTTACAAGCACGTTGATGACTAAAAAGGCCAATCTAGTAGTAGACTACTACTACAATCCAGTAGTAGTAGTAGTTATATCCAGCCCCCTCTCCAAAAGGAATCTGGGCTGCTTACAACAAAATTAAATAATAACATAATCATACATAAGCAAAAGCAAAAAGACATGACATAATATATAACTAACTGTAACAATCATAAAGCAGGTTAAATTAACATTAAATTTCCATACTCTTGAACCCTTTTCTGGCTTCCCCTTGACTATTGTGATTAAGAAACCAAAAACATGTACACTAAGTGCACTCACATAATAAAACTGGTGTTTTGTTTGACCCACAATTCTACTCATTCCCTAGAACATTAGGTGAGAGATAAGTGCTATTCAATTGGGCTTACTATCAATTATGGAGGCATGCGATTTCTGCCCTTTGCCTTTTTTTCCGTGTGTATGCTCAACTGACATGTGGGAAATGTATGGTTCTCTTGATGTCACTGTATTCTAATTCCCACCAGCCCTATCTAGGATGGCTAATGATAAGGGATAATGAAAGTTGTTGTCCAACAACCTCTGAAAGATCACGGGCTTCTCAACCATGTTCCACTGTCCGATTCTACTAAAGAGTCCTCTGAGACAAAGACTGGTCTTTGTTATATAGTTATTAGCACAAAATTATATTGTTTCAATATTGCACACACTGGGTTCTTAGCGGTTAAGTGCTACAGCAAAATTAACTGACTAATCTTCCCCATGAGGTCAATTACACATTGTTAAACATTAGAGTTGCTTTGTTCTGAACAGCTTGCAAGCTGGAAAGGTTTCAAATTTGAAGGGAAACCTTTGTTTACCTACAACCTGTGTGCCATTACTTTAAGGGTATAAATACAAACAGTTATGACTTTTCCACCAAGGAAATAAGTCATTCCTATTCTCAAGAGATATTTTTGTGGCATACAGAATTTATCTTCATCTTCCAATATTTCATTAATAGAAAATCAGAAAACAAAGCATTCAGTAAGTAAGTAAATAAATAAATAATGCATGGGTCTAGATAGCAGTATGACATTTTTTAAAAGTTGAACTGTATCTATTCCAGAGTCAAATTATGTTGGCACAGTTGAGAAAAGTTTAAAAGACCAATAAAGAGCGCATAGACCCTTATATGTTTTTTCTTCAATTTCAAGTAAGTGTGGATTAAGATTATGATCGCACACCCTCCACCTATCTCTACATGGTAGGAAAGCCCCTCCATGAAAATATTCACCTTAGAAGCCCCCATACTATCACTGTTCTTTAACTTTTAAATCTTAATTTTAGAGAAATTCGTTCAAAAACAACTAAAAGGCAAATATAAGGTATAGTAGACCCATTTGGAATGATGAGTGGGGGAGAGAGAGACAGATGAGAAGATTCCCTGCCATCACTTTAATACCAGTATGCCAGCGCAGAAATGAAATGGACCTATTGCACCAAGGTAGGTTGATAGGAATGTAGCTGGATCGGAAGCTATTTACATATTTACTCATCAATAGCAAAGCATAGGATAATCATGGGGAGAAGGCAGACCGGAGATGAGATGCTGCAGTGCCGGTTTGCCTGCCTCATGCAATAAAGTTCCAAGAAAAAGTATCCATGTTCTGAAGTGCTTATTGATTAAACAGGGGAAAAACATGTTCACTGTCGCTTGGAATGCAAGGAGACAAGGTTTTATAACGAGAGCAATGCCAGACATTTCTTTCAACCAACCCAGCCACTGAAGTCCAATCTATGTAGCAAGACATAATGAGACATAATGCAGTTGTGAGACAAGACATCACGAAAAATTTCCTGACAGGAAGAGTGAGATTTAATCACTCTACACGCTGCCACTGCAACTACTGCTTTACCATGAGAGAGGGAGATGCCTGTCAAGATTGTAAGCACACTGAACTGCTGCCAAGCTGCTGCCTACAGACAACAGATGATTCTTATCCACCATTTCTTTCATTCCTACACATTTGGATCTGGCACTGTTATTATGCCTCCACAAACTGTGAGGCTTTTTAATAACCACAGGAGCACATTTTTTAAAAAATTGCTTCAATTAAAATGGCACGCTTACCTGGTCACCAAAACTACCTAGTGCTTTACTCCTATAGAAACAACATTTTGCTTCCATGAGATGTGTTAAAGCTAGTGTTCAGTTAAATCACTACCACCAAAACATCAATCATTAATTATAATTGCTGGAAAGATATATCCTGAAGATTTTCTCAAAGAAGAAATAGAATAGCCTTCCTCAAGGCAATAAAAATAATATAGCTAATACTTTTCAATCCATTGTTTTTTTAGAGTGAGATTCATTTATTTATTATTTAATTTATGATCTTACATTTATATCTTTCTTTCAATAAGTTTAAGGTAGATTACAGGGCTTACTCTTCTCCATTTTGTTCTCAAAGCAATTAGAACCTCATCTACACTGCCATACAACGCAGTTTCAGAATGCAGTTACTGAGTTCTGAACCTGCATTATATGACAGTGTAGATGAGGCCTATATGAGTGTTGGGGAATGTGACACTAATGTATCTCAGAAGTAGAGTAATTAATATTCATAATCAGAAGGTGAGCCACAAGATGAGCACACAGCACCATAGCAAAAACACATAGTCTAACCAAGAAACAAAGCAGGATTGGGCCTGTCTGCATACATGGCCCAACTAAACTTTTTATTGGTTTAGCATCTTCAGATTCCTTGGAGTACAACTCCCGTGCAATCCCAGCCTGTACAGACAATAGTTAATATGATGGGAATTGTAGTTCAAAATATGTAAATATATAAAATTAGAGCATTTGCGGACGACGTGATCTGTATAATTGAAAACCCAAAAACTAATATTGAGAAGTGGCTCAAGACCTTTGAAGAATTTGGAGAAGTAGCTGGGTTCAAATTGAATAAAAAGAAGACAAAAATATTAACGAAAAATATGTCCAAACAGAAACAAGATGACATACAGACAATGACAGATATAGAGGTAGTCCCAAAAATTAAATACTTAGGGATCTGGTTAACATCGAGAAACTTACACTTGTTAAGGAATAACTATTTGCTACAATGGGAGAAAATGAAGAAAGATTTGACACAATGGGAGAAATTAAACCTATCGTTATTGGGGAGAATTGCGGCGGTAAAAATGAACCTGCTACCGAAAATGTTATACCTATTTCAAAATTTACCAATAATTAGAAGTATGGAGACATTTAAGAAGTGGAACAAAGATATAATGAGATTTATCTGGAAGGGGAAAAAACCAAGAATAAAATATAATATAATGATAATGCCTAAAGAAAATGGTGGCTTCGGCCTCCCAGATCTCAAAACATATTATGAGTCCTGTGCCCTGGCATGGATAAAAGACTGGACGTTACTGTCCAACAATAAAGTACTGACTCTAGAAGGGTTTGACCTAAGGAAAGGTTGGCACTCGTACCTATGGTACGGTGGCACCACAAAAGAAAAAAACTTTGGGAATCACTTCATCCGCTCCTCTCTAATGAAGATCTGGAATAAATACAAGAATCGTATATATACGAAGACACCATTATGGCTTTCACCATTGGAAGCGGACCAACGCAGACTACTAGGTTGGACAGAATGGCCCAAGTACAAAGATATCCTAAAGAAACAAAATGGTGAATACTTGCTGATGTCACAGGAGGAAATATCTAAAAACTTTGTCAATGTCCGGTGGCTCCATTATTTTCAATTGAGAGAATGGTTCAATAAGGATAAGGTTAAAGGATTTAGTGAAAGTGAAGGAAACTGGGATAAAGTTCTGAAATCAGAAAAGAAAACAACATCAAAGATATACTCCATGCTCCTTGCCTGGATAACAGAGGAAGAGATAATTAAACAAACAATGGTTTGTTTATTCAACGTTTATATGCGCCCCCTGGCCCAGCTGGCCCGCGACTTTGGTCTGGAGTGTTATCAGTATGCGGATGACACCCAGCTTCTGCTGAGAATGGACGGCAGGCCGGATACCGTACCCGATTGTTTCCATCGATGCCTGGAAGCCGTGACTGGTTGGCTGCGTGCCAGCCGGCTGAAGGTGAATCCGTCGAAGACGGAGATCCTGTGGCCCGGTCGCCCCGGGCTGGGTGGGTGCCGGTGGCCTACCCTGGATGGCGAGCAACTTAACCCGTCATCTTCAGTTAAGAGCTTGGGTGTTCAGTTGGACTCCCTGCTGACCATGGAGGCCCAGGTCTCCGCGGTCTGCAGGGGGTCCTTCTATCACCTGCGACAGGCTAGGCGACTGGCACCCTACCTGTCCGGGAATGACCTGGCGACGGTAATCCAAGCGACGGTCATCTCGAGACTAGACTACTGTAACGCCCTCTACGTTGGCCTTCCCTTGTCGACACTCCGGAAACTCAAGCTAGTGCAGAATGCCGCCGCTCGCTTACTGACGGGTTCGTCAGTGAGGGAGCACATTACGCCCATTCTCCGGCAACTGCACTGGCTCCCCATCGAGTACCGAATTGTCTTCAAGGTGTTGGTACTGACCTTTAAGGCCTTACATGGCCTAGGGCCTGCGTACCTGAGGGACCGCCTTACCCCGTATTTGCCCCCGAGATCACTGCGGTCAGACGAACAGAATCTGCTGACTATACCATCTGTCCGCTCCTGCCATCTATCCGCGACTCGCCAGAGAGCTTTCTCAGCGGTAGCTCCAGTGCTGTGGAACTCTTTGCCGGACAGTGCTCGAGCCATCTCGGAATTAGCCCCTTTCAGAAGGGCCTGTAAGACCGCCCTTTTTGAACTAGCGTTCAACTAAACCCTAACGGATGGTATGTCGTATACTCTCTGTATATTCCCTGCACCTCGTGATGTGTCAAATCGTGTTTTAACCTGTTTTATGTTTTATTGTAGGGCTGCATGTCTGTGACATGCTGCCCATGTGTATTTTATTGTCATCCGCCCCGAGCCTGTAGGGAGGAGCGGAATATAAAATTGAAGAAATAAATAAATAAATAAAAATAAATAAAGTGGGCTCAAAACATTGGGAGACCAATACAACTTAGAGAATGGGAAACAATATGGCGGAAAAACCTCAAAATCACTTATGCTACAGACTTAAAAGAAAATTGGCTTAAAATGATCCACCAATGGTACATCACACCGCAAAAATTGAATGCAATGTACAAAAACATGGATAATAAATGTTGGAAATGTAGAACTCAGGAAGGTACCTTCTGTCATATGTGGTGGACGTGCCCCAAAACAAAAGAATATTGGTCAATGATCCATCAGGAATGCAAACAAATGTTAAGAATAGACTTTCCAAAAACCCCGGAATTATATCTATTAGGAGTAATAGGTGAGAATACCTTTAAAAATGAAAATCAACAAAAACTGTTTGTGTACTTGGCCACGGCGGCACGGATAGTCTTCGCAAGAGTATGGAAGCAAAATCTCCTCCCAGACAAAGAACAATGCTTGGAGAAAGTGCTGGAAATCAAGGGAATGGATGAATTAACATACTGGCTTCGCCAGAATAATGGCAAGGGGAATACGATGACAGACTGGTCTGGGATTAAGGAACATATAAAATCAATAAAAACGGACTGAAACACTCTGTCAAACATCATATTAAAAAATCTGAGTTAAGAGCACCTTAGGATGCCCAATGGGAAAGAAATATTATAATAATGTAACAGGATAAAGTATGGAACTAGAACGGAAGTCAACTTTTCGATTCCTACCCCCCTCCCTCTCCCCATCCCCTTTGTATCTATGTATTGTTAATGTTTATGTTTTTGTATTGTCTATAAAATATATGAAAACTTTAATAAATATTATAAAAAATAAAATAAAATAAAATATGTAAATATTGGAGACAAATGGCCTATCAAGTATTCAGTGTACATGTAAACCAAAGTCAACTTCCTATGGCGGAAAAACATAAAATAAACAGAACTGGATTTACTGTGTGGCCAGAGGTCTGCCACCTATGTCATGCCACTGTCATCATGCCAATGCTTGGAAAAATTATTTTTGTTCAAAAATGTCCAGATTCATCTAAAATTTATGCTGGGGGATTCTAGAAGTTATATTCCAGAAAGGTAATGTTTCCAGACTCTGATGCAAATAGAGGAAGCTTTTTACTACTAGCATTAATCTGTCAGTCTGTTCAGGATTTTGTGTGTGTGTGTTCAAATAACTACAGTTAGAGTAGTACCAGCATTCCTTTGCCTCAAACAACAAAATATTTTTATATTCCCTTTGTGTACAATTTATAAATATTAGTTTTGTTATTAAAATGGGAAATATAATGACATACAAGAACTCTGTGTGATCATGCTAGGAGATGGGATTCATTCCAAATTGGGCCTTCCAGACAGGGCCCATATCCCGGGCCCTGTTGGACTTTTAGCTGAGGTATCCAAATGACACTTCAGGTAAAAGAGGATCAATTTGTGACAAAGAGGAAAACCCTGCTTTGTTGCAAATTATTTAGATACCCCATTAGACCTAGGCCTTCCTGAAAGGCCCAGTTCTAATGAGGTATGGGCCCTGTGGGGACAGATTAATGAGACTACTTCCACAGTCCCAGGAGTCTGTCCCCAATGCCCAATGAGCTATTTCAGACTCAATGAGCCTGAAGAAGCAAAGAGGGCATCAACCCTCTCCACAAATCCACCCAAAAATCCCTGAAAATACCAGAAAACTAAATGGGCTGCCATTAAGCCTCTCTGCAGGTCTCCTGGAATATACTAATGATGTGCCAGGAGACGGAAGGCCAAATTGCTCCTCCCCACACCTCCTGGTGCATAATTCGTACATTCCAGTAGACCCGCAGAGAGGCATCATGGTGGTCTGGTAAGTTTTCTGTTGTTTTTAGGGTTTTGGGGGGGAGGGGTTCTTTGGTGTCCCCCATGCCCTTCTGGAAGTTACCAGGAGGGTATGCTGACACCCAATGCGCAAAATCCAGTTTTTCCTGCAGGGTATGGGGACTTAAATCCACTTTGAAGCAGGTTTCTTTAACCCACTCCAAAGTGGGTTTAAGTGTAGCCTGGAAGTGCCCTCACCTTTGAAAAGAAATAAATACAAATACAAAGAAGGCTTACATTTTGAGAGGGAGGGCAAAGACCCTATAACAGGAAGATGCTTCTATTACTTAACTGCTCCATTTAGAAGTGCTCTTAGAAGGGGATTATGGAGGACTGGTTGTTTTCTTGGTGCTTTGAACTTGGCAGAGGCTATAAAAGTGCTAAATGTTATCAGAGGGTTTTTTTTGTTTTTTTACACAATCTGTAAAGTTCTCCATTGTGCAATGTGTGGAGGAAGTAATGGGTAATTGGGTTTCTTTTTAGTGCCATTAGATAAGAAATGTTTCACTTCAGTTCATCAGACAAAAGATTAAGGGCCCTTGTTACACCAAAGGGATAAAAATGTATAGGATAGAGGAAGTGAATAATAGACAATGTAAAAATGTCATTGTCAACCAAAACCTGTTACCAGCCACAAAGATGTTTCTAGCCATGTAGCACATTCACCTTTTTAATAGTTATATTCCCAGTTCAACAGACAGTGAAACATTGCTTCATGTCACACAATAGAGTATAAACTGGCCCATTAATTGTAGCTCCAATTTACAGCAGACTTTGTTGTGAGTTTTCACATCTATTGTTGTCTCTACCTAATTCTTCCATAACTCACCGCAAAGACTGTGGAAAGTCATATCTGTGAACAGTCTGCTTTGCTAATGCTTTTCACTGTCAGCACTGTCTTGTCAATTACACAGGCTTGGATGCACCTGCTGTTTTTCCCCATCTTCTACCGTTCTCACTCTGTGACCAGGAGAACATATATTAAGACCAAACTTGCTATTCTGACAGGGCTATATATCAGAATTCAGCCCCTCTCCCCAAAAAAATCACACCATGGGATAGATGTTAGCCATTATACTTGAAATGTATCATAGGATTCTATCCTGATGTCTTTCAACAGGGAGATAATAGGTATAAAATCTAGTGTGGTATCTAGAATTGTGGCTATTTGGGGAGTGGGGGTTTCATCGTTAAATTTTATTTTCTTATCCTTGAGGTATTGGTTTGTTTGGGGGAGATTGTGCTGGTTATTACTGGGTTGGTGATACCCTTTTCCCAATTCAATGTGTCTCCTTTAGCAATCCTCAGCAGAAGACTAAGGTAAGGATACATTTTTTCTTCTACTAAGACCCTTGAGAAGACATGATTTGGATTAAGAAAACAGCACTGGGGCACATATGGGGACCCTCATGCATTGAATCTATACTAAATCCCCTCCCCTTCTTCACATACACTCCTCTGGGATTCCTCAGGGCATCATTGTTTAGTGCAGTGGTTCTCAGCCTTCCTAATGCCGTTTCTCATGTTGTGGTAACGCCGAACCATACAATTATTTTTATTACTACTTCATAACTGTCATTTTGCTACTGTTATGAATCATCATATAAATATCTGATATGCAGGATGTAGTTTTATTCACTGGCTCAAATTTGGCACAAATGCCAGATATGCACCAAATATAAATATTGGTGGGGTGAGGGGGGTTGATTTTGTCAATGGAGAGTTGTAGTTTCTGGGATTTATAGTTAACCTGCAATCAAAGAACATTCTGAACTCCACCAATGATGGAATTGACCAAACTTGGCACACAGAACTCCCATGGCCAACAGAAATACTGAAAGGGTTTTGAGTTTTGCAGTTATTATTCATCTACATCCAGAGAGCACCATGGACTCAAATAATGATGGAGCTGGACCAAACTTGGCACAAATACTCAGTGTGCCCAAATGTGAATGCTGGTGGACCTTAACATTTAGGAATTGTAGTTGCTGGGATTTATAGTTCGCCTACAATCAAAGAGCATTCTGAACCCCACCGAGAGAATTGGGCCAAACTTCCCACACAGAACCCCCATGACCAGCAGAAAATACTGTGTTTTTAATGGTCTTTGATGACCCCTCTGACACTTCCTTGCAACCCTCCCAGAGGCCCCATCCCCCAGGTTAAGAAACTTTGGTTTAGTAGTTTCCTAAGTTTTGCATATGTTGGTATCAAAGAGATTTCTCTCACTGGGCTAAGGAGAAAAAAACTGAACAAAGAAGGAATGCGGTGCTTTCATGAAAATCAAAGCCTTCAGCAATTACTTTTAATATATAAAGGTAGCTATTCTCAACATGAATTTTTCAAGTAACATGACGCTTGACCCAAATTTCAGAAGTAATGGTTTCTCAATGAAATGAAGGTCATGGATATTTTAGCCAGATCTTGACATGCATTCAAAGCCTCAATGTGGTCCCATTCCAAACCAATAACATTGCTATCCTTCCTCATATGCAGAATCTAATATGATGCAAGATGGGAGTTGACAAACTTTAGTCAGGCAATACTTAGTAACCTTGTGCATTCAGCTTCCTCTTTTACTACTAAGTGAGCAAGGGCAAAAAAGGCAAACGGGAGCACTTTGGACCTGTTCCTGGAAGGGGGAGGATGGAGGAAAGCATTTAATGCATGCACCATAAAAGTTGCCCACTCTATTTATGTTGATCCATTTTCACCTTACAAGAACAATGCACACATACAAGGCAACAAGCATTTAATTACTGCAGTTCTGTTTTAAGGAAGCTAGTCAAACAGGTATTGCATATTTATTCAATGGACTAGACAGCTATGGTCAATTACCACTAGCCCATAAGGCCCCATGTGGAGTGATAAACCGACTTTTAATGTGCCCTATTGGTTTAAAGACTGTATAAGGGTATTCAAGAATGCCCTGTTCAAGGACATTTCATTGAGTTTCTTGAAAGTGATTTTAATGCTACTGCACAAAGTTCCACTGCCCTATTCAGGGCTGGATTATCATCTATTAAGACAAAGAAATTATTCCAGACGCTTCACACATTTGGGGCTCAATGTTTAAGGAAAAATGTGTTTCCCCCTCTCCTTCCTCCTGCTCCTCCTCTCCTCCTTCTCTGTTTACTTCCTGACTCTAACAATTTCTTCTCTTATCATCATTTTGTTTGTAACTCAAGTAACTAAGTAAAAATGCATGGGATCATGCCTTCCATATCATTCAAGTCGCACAGCTAAAAGGGGGTTTATTGTTAGGGAATGTGAGTGATGATAGTATATCTCCCTAACAAAAAGTTAAAATTTGGAAGCAGAAAGTGAACAACAACCAGTCCCATACCATCAGCCTAAGATGCACAGGGCCTAGGAGAGAAACAATTGAGGCTTTGTATTAATTGTAACAATACAAATCATAGAGTTGGAAGAGACCTCATGGGCCATCCAGTCCAACCTCCTGCCAAGAAGCAGGAAAATCTCATTTAAAGCACCCCTGCCAGTCTCTGCTTAAAAGCCTCCAAAGAAGGAGCCCCCACCACACTCCAGGGCAGAGAGTCCCACTGCTGAACAGCTCTCACTGTTAGGAAGTTCTTCCTCATGTTTAGGTGAAATCTCCTTTCCTGTAGTTTGAAGCCGTTGTTCTGCATCCTAGTCTCCAGGGCAGCAGAAAACAAGCTTGCTCCCTCCTCCATATGACTTCCCCTCACACAATTTATACATGGCCATCATGTCTCCTCTCAGCCTTATCTTCTTCAGGCTAAACATGCCCAGCTCTTTAGGCCACTCCTCATAGGAATTGTTCTCCAGACCCTTTATCATTTTAGTCGCCCTCCTCTGAACACATTCCAGCTTGTCAACATCTTCCTTAAATTGCGGTCCCCAGAATTGGACACAGTATTCCAGGTGTGGTCTGACCAGAATAGAGGGGCAGCGAAACAGGGAAATCATTTGACTTATAATGAAACATACTATACAAATATTGATATACTGTAGTAAACCTCAATCAGGAAAAGTACTATTCTCTGCTATAAATCATTAGTAAAAGAAAAGAAAATGACATTATTAGTATCATTGTGCATGAGTTATGACAGGTTGGTGTAGAATTATGTTTGGTATACAGATGGGGATCATCTTTTCTCTTTTACTCATACTTACAAAAACCCATGGTCATCTCACAATGGTGAATGTTGAAAAACTCAAGTATGCACAATGCACAATCAAACTACAGAATTTGTTATTGCAAGATGAGGTGATGGCCATCAGCTTAGAACAAATGACACTTGAAAAGACATAAATATTCCCTGTGATTAAGGAGATATGTATTTCGGCAATCAGATTGCAAATGAAACCCTTGTTTGCTCTTAAAACAAACCATGCTAAATGCAGATGGAGAAAAACAAGTAGTCTCACAAATAGACCTCTTTTATCACTGGAGGGGGCATCATTTCCAGATCCCACAATTATCCTGCTGTCACTTGTGCAAAAAATGTACAGAACAGTCCTACATATGTCCACTTTGAAGTACATTTCAAAGCACTGCATACAGATTACTTCCACATAGGTGTAGGATTGCAGCCATATTTGCCAATTTTACATCCTTCAGATAAAACATGAGAAATCTCTCTCACATGCACTTGAGCTGCCTTCAGCAGAGGACTAGAATTTTACTCTGTTCTGAATGACTGATGGAAACGAGATTAATTTCTTATGTTGAGGCAGGCAGACGTGAGTTTCCTAATTATTACTTTGAATTCACCAGTTGAGATTTAAAAAAAAATATGAATAGAAAAATAATTAAGAATAATAGTGGCCTCCAGCACAGCTCTGCTTATAAATGTGTTCATTTCATATTCCAGCTTCGAGATGAGCAATCATTCCTTTTTGTAATCTGACAAAGCTTTTCTCCCTCCTCTTTTTCCATGTATAGAAAAGGGCTTTTTTTTTTAAAAAAAAAGCCACAATAATCTAGACGTCATCTCCGCATTAATGCACTTATGCTATCGCACAGTGCAGCCCACAGTGAAGCCCACAGATGCTATCTCATAGTGCAACCCACTTTGGGGAAGGCATGTGGTTAAGGAAGAAAAATGGAGCAGTGGTGTGTGGACTAGGAAGATCTTTCCAGTATGTTTCACCAGAAAAACAAAGCAAACTTAAATATCCAGGCAAAATGTCAGCTCAGAGCACTTTGAATTTTAATAGAAAGAAAAACTACCAGAAGTAACAGTCTTGCCTCTAATGCTTAACCTTTGATACCCAATTGCTTTAGACCTCAAGTCCAAAAAGCCCCAGCCAATATGGACAATAATCAGGGAATTAAAAACCTAAACAGTCCTAAGACCTTAACATTTTTAGAACAAAAAAAAAACCCCCCTGGTCTCCTGCCTTGCTCTACCTGACATATGGCTTGTAGTTGTTCATAATCATGTTCCCCAACACAATAGAGGGAGAACAGAGAGAGGCTGAATGAATTGACCCACACAAGGTATGTTTGACTATTGGGATTGGCCATCATGTGCCAATGCTGTGTCAACTGCCCATTGCTCAACCCAATTCAATGTGTTAATGCCATTTTTAAATCCCTAAATACCATAGTACTAGGCCAGTGTTTCTCAACCTGGGGTCAGGACCCCTTGAAGGGTCGCAAGGGGGTGTCAGAGGGGTTGCCAAAGACCATCAGAAAACACAGTGGTTCTGTGTGGGAAGTTTGGCCCAATTCTATTGTTGGTGGCGTTCAGAGTGCTCTTTGGTTGTAGGTGAACTATAAATCCCAGCAACTAACTCCCAAATGTCAAGGTCTTTTCCCCCAAACTCCACCAGTGTTCACATTTAGGCATATTGAGTATCCATGCCAAGTTTGGTCCAGATTCATCATTGTTTGAGTCCACGGTGCTCTCTGGATGTATATGAACTACAACTCCAAAACCCAAGCTCAATGCCCACCAAACCCTTCCAGTATTTTCTGTTGGTCATGGGAGTTTTGTGTGTCAAGTTTGGTTCAAGTCCATCATTGATGGAGTTCAGAATGCTCTTTGACTATAAATCTCAGCAACTACAACTCCCAAATGACAAAATCAATCCCCGCCCCACCCCCACCAGTTAGGCGTATTGGGTATTTGTGGCAAATTTTGGTCCAGTGTATGAAAATACATCCTGCATATGAGATATTTATATGACTATTCACAACAGTTTCAAAATTACAGCTATGAAGTAGCAACAAAAATAATTTTATGGTTGGGGGTCTATATTAAGGGGTCATGGCATTAGGAGGGTTGAGAAATACTGCACTAGACTATCTGAACGGTCACCCCATTTCATATTCTACTGATTGATTTTTAAGAGCTATAAAGAACTTTCTCTAAATGCTTTTGTTCAGCATGGGTAGCTACCAGAGAGAAAAGTTTTTTAGTAGTCTCTCCTGGAATTACATAAGTATATTTAGATGCCAAACAAAGCCCTTCCTAATACGGCAGACTTTCAGTCTTTGATGTATTCTTCTGTTATTGTTTTTACTGTTTTCAACACCTGCTGAAGTTTCCTCTTCTACACAACTAACAGGACGGAAGCCCTCTCTAATTTTGAAAACCCAATACATACATTTCCTATGTTCTTCTTTCTCCTTTTTTCCCTTTCATGATCTTCTATGAAACAGACGTTTTTGTTTTCTTCGTGTCTTTTTCTTTTTTAAAAAACAAAATACAAAATTAAAAAGGCATCTAGGGTGTTTTATAAGCATCCTTTCTCTTTACAGCCCACCACTTCAAGTTCAATTTCATCTTTTAGCTTTCAGTATAGTTAACCTGAAATAGCGGTGCAGTAATTCCATTTTTTGAAACTTTATTCAGTTTCTCAAATTAAGGGTGGGACATATTGACCTTTTTCATTTAGGAAAAGCCTTTTTTCTTTTCAAAAAAGATTTTTCTTTCAGGAAAAATGGTCAAGAAAAGCAGCTCCTGAAGCAATAGCCAAACCACTGGTCAAGCAACCAAATAAAATGGCCACCTGCCAACTTGGATTCTTACACAATAATAGTTCAGTTTTTGTTATAAATTGATATGGTTGCCTTTATTTTGGAAAGCTGCTCAAGTACAGTTTTTCACATGTTTAATACCAGACAATTTTCCTTCTTACCTCTTCACTTAAGACAACCAGCTTCTTACCTCACAGTAGCTGCGTTTGTGAGAATTTAATGTAAGTGGGGGGAAAGGGCCAGCCATAAAAATGTTCTGATTATCCTAGACTACTAAGTGATAAGAAAGTTGAATTATGTGAAGATATAATCTGCTTAATCTTAAATACACAGGGGTGAGGGAGACAGAACACATTTACTTTGATAGATGTAAATGTGAGGGGTTATACAAACTTCACATACATCTAACAGAAGCTAAAGGAAAGAAATGCATTGTTTGGATGTGGTTTAAAATCCCTCGCATCACATGTACAAACACAAAATCTGCCTTGGAGCATATAAATAACCACAATTTATTTTTTTCACTTTTTAAATCAGGTTTGCTTTCTTTGCATAAGAATGAAATGTGGTTTTGCTGTGTTATTAATGTATATTCATTACAGAATAAGAACAGAATCAAATGCTGGGTCCCTTTTGTGGCTGGCACCTCCCGTGTATGTATCTCAGTACTATAGAAGCCTTGGTGGAAAAAGAAAATTCGGATTGCGTTCAAACTAAATTGGCTTTTCTAATTATTTGACTCGTGGGGTTTAAGCATTTACACTTGTATTTAAGTGCACAAGAGTCAATCCTAAGGGAGCTATGAAACATGAATTGTCAAGGCAGAAAGGCTAAACTATCAAAGGCTATTGCCAGGTTGATGATTAAATCCCACACACACCACACACACACACACACACACACACAGACACACAGGGCTATGAACATATCTGTTCAGATAATTAACTATAAGCATAGATATAAATATCGACAGATAGGACTACAAGAGCTGTCTATTAATATATCATTTCATTTTCTTTAATTGTAAAACCTAGAGTCTCCACGCTGCTTTCATCATTTTATTCTGGTAAGAAGACTACTACCCTGTATTTCAAAATGCTAAAAATTGGAGATTTTTAAAATCATATCAGAAGCGAACCGAGGGTACAGTTGTAATGTATTTAAAAATACACAAAGTTTTAAAAACTTGGCATTATACTAATTGTCCTTTGACCAGTAGCTGGCCACTTGGGGTGCCTCTGGTGTTTCTATAAAAAGTCCTCCATTGTGCATGTGGCAGGGCTCAGACTGCATTGTCATCAGTGGTTTGTGGTTTGCTCTTCTCCACACTCGCATGCAGTGGATTCCACTTTGTGGCCCATTTTCTTAAGGTTGGCTCTGCATCTCATGGTGCCAGAGAGCAGTCTGTTCAGCGCCTTCCAAGTTGTCCAATTTTTTGTGTGCCCAGAAGAGAGTCTCTGATTTGGTATCAGTTATGGGTTGTAGTTCTGGGTTTTAGCCTGCCACTGTTGGACTCTCACTTGTTGAGGTGTTCCTACAAGTATCTCTGTAGATCTTAGAAAACTATTTCTTGATTTGTTGTAGGTTTTTCGGGCTGTATGGCCATGTTCTATAAGTATTCTCTAGGGTTGGTTTAGAACCCAAAAATCGCGGTTCTAAAAACCAATTGGGAGGGGGGGGATTTTTTAAATGTTTAACTTAATGACCTACAAAAAAAATTCAAAACAATTCTTAACTCTTTTGTAAGTAATTACGAATTTCGTAATTAGTTCTAAATTCCCCAAAGCAGGGAAACAGGACTGACACTGTTTTAAGAACAGGCTGTAGCAACCCAGTTCCCTTTCGTGCCTGGGGGGCAGGGGGCAGCACCGGGAGTCCCACTTGCATTAGGGCCAGCTGCAGCTGATGAGAACATGGAGGAAGGGGATGACGAGGTAGCTGGGCCTTCCTCTCCCACAGAGAGCTTGGCCTGGGATGATGAATGGCCTGACGGCTATGATAGCTGGGAAAGTCAGGCTGACCCTGAGAGTGCTGACTCAGATCAGTATGAGAAACCAGGGGGTTTCGGGTCGCAGGAAAGGATCAGGGAAACAGTGGAGGATGAGCCCATGGAAGCCGAAAGGGAGTTCGGCTCTCACGAAGATAGCGACCCAGGTGCTGGGAGGCAAGGACGGAGCTTTGATAGGAGACGGAGCATTGAGTCCAGCAGGAGAGATTGGCACCGCAGCCTAGAGCACATTCGGCCATAGCAGTCCTGGGAATGCATCTATCCATGTGTAAATCACTAGTAGTATCCAAACAAATGTTGCGGGACAGGCGGAAAGGAGATGGGTCAACGGTCAACTACAGGCCTCGCCGTTTCGCCTAATTAGGCTTCCGGACCCGAAAGCAAACAAAATATAGTGCACAGTGACAATTCCACTGGTCCAAAGGTTCAATATAATATTCAAATTCTAATCATCCTGAAGGAGGTGGGCACAGCCACCGGTATGGTCGAACGCTCACAACAGCATACATTCACTTACTCTTCTATTTTGATTTGTGATATCTTTGAAGTGAACATTAAACCTTGAATATCTTCCAAGAAACCCTTCTCTGTCTACTCCCTTTACGTCTTCTGAGAACACCCACTCCTTTTGCTTTGGAACTGCAGCCTAGAGCGCCAGAGAAGCGCTAGATTCCGTAGCACAGATTGGCGCCGCAGCCTAGAGCGTCGGGGGCCTCGCCAAGGGAATTAAGTATAGGATCTGTGGGAAAGGATCCTCAGTAGCTCGGCCACTTCTGTTCTGAAGGGCGTGACTCTCTGTGTGTGTGATTAAGGGGCCGGGCCGAGACCCTGCATCGTGACACAGGCAAATCAAGGGGCAACATTTCCCTTCTTCTCTGGAGTGCAATTCACTGGGACCTATTACTCTTATTGTTATTATACAATGCCTGGGCCTGCTCGGAGGGAAATATAAGGAATTATTATTATTATTATTATTATAAAATGCCCGGGCCTCCTTGGAGTGAAATATAATGAATTAATATTATTAATATATTATTATAATAATATGCCTGGGTTTCCTTGCAGGGAAATATAAGGAATTAATATTATTATTAATATAATTATTTATTATACCAAAAGGCCAGGGCCTCCTTGCAGGAAAATATAAGGAACTAGCTGTACCCGGCATGTGTGTATGTATATATGTGTGTGAATGTGTGTATATGTGTATGTATGTGTGTGTGCATGTATATATGTGTGTGAAAGGGGGAAGAATGACATGGGAAAGAGAAGGTGGAACGTGGTGAAGGCTGGGAATGGGAAGTGGAGGGAGAGGGGCTGGAGAATGGGGGAAGTTAAGACCGGGAGAGGAAGGAGGAAACTACAAAAAGGGAAGAGTGGGGTTGGGAATGGGTGGCAGAGAAGTGTGTGTGACTGGGGGGGAGTGAGACGGGAAGGGAGGAAGAGGTTTGCCCTGGTCAAGGAGAGAGAAGCCTGGGGCCGCCTCCTCCTCCTCCTTTCCCCATTCCTCGAAGGGAGAAAGCATTGAGGGGAATGGAAGCAGGGAGGCGAAGAAGATCTTGGAGGGGGAAGGAGAAGCAGCAGCGCACCTCTTCCCGGGCCGCAGCCTTGCAACTCTGCTGGGGGAGTTCCGCCTCTCCTGCTCCTGGGAAGGCCTGGAAGCGGCGGCCGCGTGGAGTGCCTCCTGTCTGCCTGCCTCTCTCTAAGGTGAGGGGCTACTGGCGGGGGACCAAGCGGGCATGGCCACGGGACTACAGTTCCCAGAAGGCCCTGCACGGCAACTTCCTGTTCCTTCGTCCTCCTTGCCATTGAGCCGCCCTAGGAGTCGCGCTGTGGATCTCTATGGTTCCAGCTGCTTTTTCACTTCCTACAGGAAGGCCTTTCAGTTAAATTAGGGTCCGAGCATGGAAAGGCCCCGATCTGACTGTGAGTAATGTCTTGAAAGCTATTTTGGAGGGGATAATTTTCCTGTTAGGGGGGCATACGAAATAATTACAATAATAACGAAAATATGGGCCCAGGAAGTGCGTTAAACAAAGTCCACTTCCGGTTTGGCGGGGGAAGTGCGGAAAAGCTCAAAATTAGCATTTGAATGGATCTAATACGAACTAGTTTATTTTCTTTTTCCGAAAGCCCAACCCTAGTATTCTCTCCTATGTTTCACCTGTATCTATGGCAGGCATCCTCAGACATTGTGAGGACCTCACAACCTCTGAGGATGCCTGTCATAGATGCAGGTGAAATGTCAAGACAGAATACTTATAGCACATGGCCATACAGCCCGAAAAACCTGCAACAACCCAGAAACTATTTCTTGATTTAAGGCATTGGCGTGCTGGCTGATATCCGAACAGGGGATGGGCCAGAGATGTCACTGCCTTGATCCTTTCATTATTGGCTGCCACTTTCCAGCAGATGTCAGGTTGTGCAATTTGGGGGGGGGATATGAGAGAGGCCTCCCCGCTGGATTGCAACACATCCGGGCATTCCCTGGGCAACGTCTTTGTAGATGGCTGATTCTTTCACACCAGAAGCAACCTACAAGAAATTGGGGATAATGCTAATCCTTTCTTTCACATCTTATAAGGATTCTGATTTTCCTAAGGGCTACAGCAGAGAAACGGGTTTAACTCATTTCTTCAGCATTATCATTTAATATGCTAAAGAAGAATGCTAAAGAAAATTAGCCCTTGCATCTACTTTTACCAATTATATATATAATTTTTAAAAACACAGTGTTTAACTTCACATCTAGCTTGCCCCTTCATAAGTATTGCTCACAAAGTCATCTCTGAATATTCCCTGCCTAAGGAAACCCTCTGAAATTCATAAGGTCACCATAAGCCCATAAATGACTTTAAGGCCCTCTTCTTCTTTTTTACTTTTTAAATTGTTATTTTATTGGCTTTTTCCCACTCCCACCCTCCCCTCCTTGTACATGCAATTTATACATCAAAGTACAGAAGTTACATTTGAAATATCAGTCTCAGTCTTAATTTTCTACTCCACATCTTAGCACATTCTCTAAATAATTCCTAACTGGTTCCCACATCATCTTAGTTATTATAACCTTTTCAATTTTATCTATATTATTTCATTTGCAATTTGTTATTTCCACATTTAACATATTAGCTATATAGTTATACCAATTAGTCAATGTCCATTTTGTTTTATCTTTCCAACCCCTCACTAAAACAATTTGTGCGCACGCTATTAATTTGTCAACCAATTTTTCTTTTTGTATATTCTTCATGCCTGTTCCCCGTACATGTAGTACATTTCTATTAACTATTACTATTTGTAAATTTAATATTCTATTAATTTCTCCTTCAATCATTCTCCAGTATTCTTGCCCTTGATCACATTCCCATATCATGTGATTAAACACCCCTCTTTGTTCACAACCATGCCAACACCTATCCTTTATCTCTCATTTTTTTTAAAAACGTGAAAGTTGTGCAGGAGTTCTGTAACATTTTTGGAACATTTTCCTTCTTGCTTCCCTTAATACATTAAACTTTTCTTTTGCTATATTTATTTGGCTGTCTTCCCTCTCAATTTCCATGTCCATTCTCCATGTTTGGGAAATTTCCTCTATTATTTCTTCTTTTACTGTTATGATTTGTTCTCTATTTTTTTACCTCCATCTAAAAATTTCCTGTCTTATAGCCCAGCTTTGAAT
Organism: Anolis apletophallus; assembly: GCA_030556195.1. Lineage (NCBI taxonomy): Eukaryota > Metazoa > Chordata > Lepidosauria > Squamata > Anolidae > Anolis > Anolis apletophallus. Next base: position 76,232,120 of record JARBWK010000012.1, on the reverse strand, counting down.
CCAATTCCCTGACCCAATTCAATTTTGAATTCTTTTGTTCTACAGGGTTTCCATCCTCTGTCTACAGATCTCTACTAACCTTTTCCCTCTACTTTTAATTAATCTCAATGTTCTGCCTATAATATCATTATTATAATTAATTTGCCATATAGTTGCCATCTTGTTCTCATTGCCTGGATTTAACTTCTTTCTTTTCCCCCACACTTTTACTGTTCCTTTAAAGGGTTCTTGAAGTTCTGTTTCCTCTCTCCTCTTCCATTCCCTTCCTAAATATTATTTCGTTTCCTTTAATATTATTTATTATCTTCTCCATATTTACCCATTTTTCCATATGTATTTCCAACAATCTTTGGATTTGAAATGCATTGTGATAGACTTCTAAACTTGGGATCCCCCAGCCTCTCTCTTCTTGTTGTTCGTTTAAGCATTTGTCCCTTATTCTGGGTCCTTTCCATCAATAAACAACACAATTTAAAAACAGTTATTAAAATCACGCCATGCAAAATCAAGTCTGTAGCTGTTCCATTGGTCCGTTCACTATTCCTTATTATTTTATTGCACTACGAACTTTGCTGTCCAAAAGCTTGGTCACATAGCCACATTTTTACTTTCTTCCTGAATGTCAGGAGGGAGGGGCTGCTCTAATTTCACTAGGGAGGGAGTTCCACAGTCGAGGGGCTAACACTGAGAAGGTCCTGTCTCTTGTCCCCACCAGTCATGCTTGCAAGGAAAGTGGAATTGAGAGCAGAGCCTCCGCAGAAGATCTTAATCTCTGAAGAAGATATATTTGGACAGGGAAACTGGGCCGGAACCTTTTAGGGCTTTATAGGCTAAAGCCAGCACTTTGGATTGTGCTCAGTAGCAGACTGGCAGCCAGTGGAGCTGGCGTAACAAGAGTTGTAGAATCCCTGTACGCTGCCCCAGTTAGAAATCTGGCTGCTGCACATTGGCTTCTGAACAGTCTTCAAAGGCAACCCCTCACATGAAGCTTCTGAACAGTCTTCAAAGGCAACCCCACCTAGACAGCGATGTCAAAAATAACCAACAAAAGAGCAGCAGGTAATGGTAGCAGTAGCAAATAGGACGATAGTTAGAACTTGGATCAACAAGGATTATTTGTTGTTTTTTTAAATATAATAATTGTGTAAAATATGAGATGGCGGGGAGATGGTAGGGCTAAAAATAATGTTGCTTTCTTCTTAACAAAACTGATAAATGTAAATATCTCAAGAGGATCACCTGATAATATAAATAAATTCAGTGGCATCTGATGGATTTCAAATCAATAGAATGGTCATCCATTTTGAATTTTAGTTTAAATTTAGAAACCTGGAACAGACGCAACATTCCAGTGGCATGGCATTTTGTGCCCACCACTGAGAAGCCCACGTTCTATCTAAAACTACCAAGCTGGTCCACTGAGAGAATTCACAGAATACCAATATACCCAGGAATATGGACTGTTTATTGTGGCAGAAACAGACATGTGTAATATTTTGTTTTTCTTTGTAAGTACATGTGTTTTCTTTTCAGTACATCAAAGGATTCAATATTCCACACTTTGCAATATGAAAGCTGTACAGAACTCTCCAATTATTTCTTGCATAGGTAAATTTAACAGCTTTGTTCAAAGGCCAGCACATAATTATAAAAATAATCTCTCAGATTAAACCATTGCACCTCTAACAAATAAACCTCATTAGCTTTGCCTATTAATCCTTACTGCTAATACTTCAGTGGATCAACTTGTTATATGAGAGTTAACTCTGCTAATGCCATTTGTTAAGCCTCTTAACTTCCACACTGTAATCTGTGGTCCTGACCTAAAGCCAAAAAAGAAGCCTGTACAGTTGTCCTTTGTGCTATGAAGCTTGGCCAGAGAGTATAGTTCTAGAAAACAGTATTATGTGGTCATAATAAGCCATAGTTTCATTCATTTAGTATTACCTGCATTAGAACACTTGAGGAGAAACCAGCTTGTGTTGGTAGGATGGATCATGTGTAATGCTGACAAAATTGGCAGCCTGAGGAAATCCTAAACTCTTTTATTTGACATAGAATATTTCAACATAGCCTGACTGCCAAGAAACAAATCTAAATCATTGCCTAATGTCGAGTCAATTCATAAGGTCATCAGTGTTATCTTCACTAGGGAAGGGAAACTTTGACCCTCCAGATTTGAGGGCCAACCATTCTCATAGTCAATGGTACGGGGTTATGGGAGTTATAGTACAAAACATCTGAATCATCAAAGGTTCTCCAGGCAGTAGTTATCCAGAGTTTCAGAAATAAATAGATTTCCATCTGAATTATCAAGGAACTGAATGTGGAACCATCTATATGAGAAGCACAAGCTCTGCCACTGGTGAAGGCAATTTGCAACCCTCCAGGTGCTATTGGACTACAGAACCAAACAATTATCACCACTGACTAAACTAGTTAGGGTTGATGGAAACTGCGGTTCAATATCTCAGGGGTCAAACATTGACCATCCTTGCACTGCCATTTTACCACAATCGATTGAAGGGACTCACAATGTTTTATTTTCCTCCCCGCATGCACTTTAATAGTCTTTCCCTGGATTCTGTTCTTTTACATGGAGGATTATTAAGAATTTATTGTCTTGTAAGAACACTTTCTCCTCATTTATTTTTCAATAACTGTTCATATCAAGTTATACTATGGCATGATTGTTTCATGTCTTTCATGTGAAGTTAGAATGACAAAGCCTGAAGATATAGACAAACTGTTTGAAAGTCTAAGGCAGGGGTGCTCACACTTTTTCAGCATGTGAGCTACTTATAAAACAACCAAGTCACAATGATCTACCTACCCATATTTTGATAGAAGAAATAAGGGACATTTACACGACTTTTCGCAAAATAAGGGACACTTCATACTTCTCCCAACCTGACATCATTCCACAGATATAAACAGGCAGAATGGAAACAGACATATCTTGAAGCTGCAAGGCATTTCAACATTATATATTGAATGATATTCTACGCCTGTTTGGTTCCTTTGTACCATTGTTAGTTGTCCCCATGTTTACTACCCATAGGGTATGAATAGGATGGATCTGAAACTGGATCTTAGATTCAAAGTAACTGTTCCTTATTCGCAACTGCATTACCTAGAGAAATTGCATGATTTTAATATAGAATCGAATATTTTTAAATTTTTAATATGTTTTTAATTTTAATCTAATTTAATTTTTTATTGTATGTGTTTTAAGGTATTGAATAATTGCCTATATATAAGCCACCTTGAGTCCTCTTTGGGGTAGAGAAAGGCAGGGTATATATATCAGCTTGGGTGGCCCAAGTCAATTGAACTGAGGAAGGAACAGTAAAGCCTTTTCCTCATTTCCCCCCCTCTTGCTTGCAATGCTCTATAGATATTTCTTTCCTGTATTCAAAATCAAAATGATTGACACACCATTTCACAATTTGGCCCAAAGATAAAATTATAGGCCTCATGTATAAGGCAACAGCAAACCCCTTTGCTCATATAGTGCAAATTGCAGCCTACTGTTTCAAAGAGCTAGTTTGTCAGCTCCTTGGGACTTCATAAATATCCTGAATAATAGAAATGGCATTATAAATTGTTTTTCCTTCTTGATTTGATCTGACCAGCAGTAGTTCTGCAATCCTGTAGAGAGTAATGTCTCATTGTCCTTTGCTCTTTCTTAGACAAAGAAGTCTGGGTGCTTTAATTCAATATGACCCTGCTGTGGATAGTTCAGTGGGGAAGGGAGAACTTAATTTCTACTTCCAAATTAACTGCGCCTATAAATATTGCGAAGCTTTCATTTTAACACAGCAAGTATGCCAGCCCAACGAGAGTAAAAAGCAGTAAAGTTTCATTCCATGTCAGTGTTAAGACTCCTTTGACAAGCTTATTCTCATAGCTGATTTGTATATTTTGTCCATATAATTAGTTATTGGAATATATGTATAATAACTTGAAGAAAATGTGTACCCTGACAGAAATGAATGCTTTAATGAAGTGATAGCAGCATGTTCTGGGCAACCAAAAGGAATGCCAATGTGCATTTAATTTTACTGTGACAGAGTATGAGATGTGCTTTCTTCTTCAGTGCATAAGGAATGTAGTACTTAACTTTAGACATTGCACTAAACTAATATCACCTGTCAGTAATGGGTTAGATGAGGGCAAACGATTTGAAGCTTAATTCTGACAAGGTAAATGTGCTCCTGGTTGGTCAAAAGGAATAAGGATTCAACCCTATTGGAGAGAGTTACCATTTCATCAGACAGGGCTTGTCCTTACACTCCCCCATAAATATCGGGTTCACAGCTTGAGTGTGCTCATGGATACAGATCTGAGCCTGCATGCCCAGATTTTAGCAATGGCCAGGAGTGTATTGGCACAGCTAATACTGGTGGGCCAACGTTGCCTGTCTAATGACACTGAAAAATTCAAGGGGGTCTTCCACCCATACCATAGCCATAGAATTTGATAAACAGGGCAACAGCACTGAGAAGGCCTTCTCTTTTGTATTCCATATGCTCATTCAGTCAAGGGATTCAGAGGACATTTAAAAGGTGACCTAAGAGTTGAGGCAGCCAGGGTCGTGTATATGTATGTGTGTAGTATTACATTTGCAAAATGTAAAATGTTGACGCCTATGAAAAAAGCAAATTTAGGAATGGACTCTTTCAAACTGTAATTTAGCACATAACTGTCTTTCCACTTTTCATAATATAGAAGCAAACAAAAATAATCATAGTAAAAACAAAACATTCTGCACTATGGGTCAACTCATTTCAAAAAATCAAACTTATTTTCTTTTGCTGCTGAAGATTCAACATAACTGCTTCAGTGGTTTAGAACCAACACAAATTTCAATAGCATCACTTTGCTTTCTTGTACTTAAGTTGCATGACTCTTTTCAGTTTGATAAAAGCTTATGGCATGGTCTTTGGTCACAAGGAGGAAAGTCTAATTGAGTTTTCTTTTGGGGATAGGGTGAATGCAGGCTTTGGAGATTAACTTTTTCTAACTTTTAAATTATTTCAGTTCCAATGTAGTCTAAAAGTTACATGCCAAGAAAGCTGAGGCAAGCCAAGCAGAACATTCCTATAAGACTATCTACTGTGCTTCAGAGAATTTGTTTGTATATCAGACGGTGAATCATTTCATACTTATTCTCAGCTTACTGCCACATACATCTCAGAAAGCAAATCAAATTGTAAAATTCAGAAAATGCCAAGGTTGGCTAACATTGTGGCACATCACAAATAGCAACAAATCCAGGTATACTTGGGAAATGGTGCAGCTAGTGGCACAAGGCACTGGTCAAAATGAGAAATGTGAGGTAGAAATAAATCAAAAGTAGTGGGGAAATGAAGCAGACTTGGTGGATATTTTGCTGTGGCTGTTACCTTTTGCCATTTTCAACAGATTTCCAAGCATGTGTGCTTCCTTATTTATTTGACATATTTATTGTTCCACTCTTAAATCACCAAAGCTCAACAATAGCTTAGAGGAAAATATTTTTTAGAATCACAACTACACAATAAAAACACAAGAAATACAAAACTATAAGCAACAATGCAAGGCTATGCATATACAAAGATGAACCATATGTATATACACGCACTTCTTTGGACCACTGGTGGGAATGGTGTGACCCTCCAATTATTGTTGAACTCAAATTTCCAGAAGTCATAGCTAATAGTGAGAAATGCTGAGAGTTCCATCTGTGGAAGGGCCATGTCATTACCACCTCTGCTTTATAAACACTACTGTCCCTCAATGCAATATTTCCAACCAGGGCAATAATTGTTCTGCCCCCACGCTATCTTAACTACTTGGAAGGTGAACTGGCTGTGCAGAGATCAGATCGGAGACTATATAGTTGAACCAAACTGACAAGAATTTTTGATTTTCTCTCCTCCTGAGTCTCACTACAAAGTCTTTATGAAGAGAGGTAAAGTCTTTGAGAGATGGACACAGTTCTGGCTGAACAGAGGCTCTTGAATCTTTATTTCTTTTTATTGTCTCTTTCTTGTATGATGTTCAACTGTCTCTAAGATGGTCTCAATATTTAACTCTGACTGAACTTGAATACGGCTCCAACTGGACTTGAATACAGCTCTGGCTGGACATGCTATTTGTAGACCTCTTCACCTTCCAGTCATAAAAAGGCTGACTCTTCCAAGAACCAGAAGTGCCTTGCCTGAGGCTCCACCCCTGGGGGATTCTTAAGGGGGCACAGTGATGATGGAGGCTTCAAATGCAAAGAGGCTATCTAGACAGATCCACCAAAATCTGTACATAAAATATTAGTCCCTCTAACTATAAAGGGCTTAACTAGGGGTAAGCAGTGATGGTCTTCATGGGGCATGATGATAATACTGATCCTACCTTATAAGGCCTGTGGAAATGGCCTGTGAAAAGACCAGCGGGGGACCACTTTATCCTAAGAATAAAAGCTTAGTGGACTGGCATTTCTTTCTTTGTTTTATTTATAACCTGCTCTTCTCCCAGCACATGATCCAAGGCATTGCTGCTGATAGAAGGACATACTGTACCTCATCTGAGACAGCAATTTATATTCAATGGTAGCAAATGTTGTGTGGAATGCACAACCTTAAATGGAAAATCATTGCTTAGAAATCATGAAGGACCATCTGTGGCCTGTGGTGATTGCCCTCCTTAATGGTTAGGGCTGGCTTTATGTTCAAAATTGCATGTTAGATTTGCAACATGGGAGTGGTGGAAAGTATAGCCTCTTTTTTTCTTGAAAACAATATGATGAGAACTTAAATCTCTGAAAAATCTTGCACTGTGGCATTTTTTGGCAACACCAAGTGGCACACATGGAGTTCCATAGTTGGTAGGGTGGAGTAGTGAAGGCATGGAAACTAGTCTTCTCCTTTTGTGTTGATCAGTGTAGGAAAAAGATGGTAGCGGCAGTGTACTTCTGAACAGGGGATTGGGCCAAATGTAACACCATCCAGCTGACAAGATTGCCACGAAATCCCAGGTACTTCAGAGTTTCCTGCAAATTCTGGAGTATCCCTCAACTTTGCTCAAAGTGGACAAAATCAGGATAAGACCAGAAAACCGAGAGTATTCACTGAAAGTCCCATGCCTCATGGAGACAACCAGCAGTAGATTCTAGGTGAATCCGGGTTCTTTATCAATATAGTCTACAAAAACATTTAGTACCAACTTCATTCTCTCAGTCAGTCTTTAGCATTCTATAAGATCCATTTACATAATGCTCCCTTTGTACATATGTGTAAGAACAAAAATTAAATAGTACAAACAACAGCAACACAAGAATGTCCATATGTATACCCATTGGTACTATTCTATTATCTGAGCGGAGGTCACTAGAGGGTGCTAGAGAGAGAATTATAGTCTATTTTATGGAAGGGAGGCAGTTGAAGGAGAAAAATCATGCCCCCCATTTTTGCTGGTCATTCCCCCTCCCCCCTTTCCATATTATAAACAAAGGTTGTTTCCAAAACAGGGGCATACATGGGGCGGGGGGGGGGGAGGGGGATAACATGAAAACAAGGGAAATTGTTTTACTCCTTCAACCCACCTTCCATCTGCATAAAATTGACTATCCTTCTCTAGTGCCCCCTAGTGCCTCTGCCTGGTTAATGAAACAGTATCCACCAATTTTATAGTCGGGTTTACTGCCAAGTAACTGTATATTATTGCAATATAAATGGCAAATATGATACTGTAGTATTTGTTCTCAATGTGCTAGATTTTGTTGTTCAATTAGTGTAAAAATAAACTCCCCCCCCCAAAAAAACCCTTACTTCATTGTACCATTTTACATGATATTTAACAGTTAATTTATGTGCTGCATTTAATATAAAATTTGAGGGGCGATTAGAAAATCTGAAAGACATAAATTAAAAGGCACCACTAAAAGTACACCTCACAGTTCAAAGTTCCAATGTTCTATACAAGAGGGAAAAGTGAATCTGTGTTTGGAGAAAAAGTCAGAGTGACAATGAGAGCATGAGAACCTCAGTACATACTTGAATTTTAACCTGCTAAGTTCTTTTTTTATATACTGAAGCAATAAATAGTACCCTCTGAAGCTTCAGCATTTGTGGAAGAGGGAAAGAAATAAATTATTCTAAGAGAAAGTTGTTGTTTGGAGGAATATTTAATGAATGAAAAATAAGAGATAACAATAATCAGTACCAGAAACAGATAATATTTTTACCTTCAAAAGCACATTTCTCAAATCACTGTTGAATTCCAAATCCAATGTAGATTTGTAGAAACTCAAGAATGTGAATTGACCATAAACGAGTCAAGTGTTCTCCGCATTATGTTTGTCTCTATCAGGGCCGTAGCCAGGATTTTGATTGGGGGCTGAGTTTGGTTCAGGCTGAGACTGGGTGGAAGAGGGTCTATCCTAGCAAACCTTTTGTATTGTTATCCCAATAACCCGATTAATGATATAATGAGCATGGTGATCAGATCATGATATGAATAAACATAACAGTTTAAATAATGTACCAGTAATGGAACCCTGAATTTCGAGGGGGTGAAGCCCCCTTAGCCCCCCCCCCTGGCTACATGACTGGTCTCTATAGGATACCACAGATGGGGTATCACAGAGTAAGAATTCAGCTATTAGAATATTCTGCCATAATGGAAGAATCTCTGTTGCACTGCTATGTACTATGAAAAGAGCATGGTTTCAGAAACACTAATTCTTGTAAAAAATTTAGCCTACATTTCAATGTCCCCCTATGCAGAATGGCGTCTGGTTCAAGGAGTCATGGGTCTTTCTCAGCATACTTCTGAATGGTCAATTGTGGAGTACACAACTGTGTTCTTCCAGAAATTGTTGGATGCCAGAGCCAATGGTGAATGATAGTGGAAGTTGTAGGGCAGCAACATCTGAATGACCACAGTTCTCTACACCTACTCTACATTTTTCATTTCCATTTCTTTTCAAATACTTTTGATGAGATCCTATGATACCCAGTCAGAAGGTGCATCGTTTGACCCCTTATGTTAATGGATAAAGTCAACACTGTAACTAATATTATAAGCCTAAACTATAAAATGAACATTTTTCCTAATACAGTTGTTCCCAACTTTTGGTCCTCCAGGTGTTTTGGACTTTGGCCAAGAGAATGAAATGAAATGAGATTTTTCTGGCTTTTGATCTGCAAGATTTTTAATAACACAATTGAAATCAGTTTGCCTGGCAATGCTTCTATTCAATATTCAGACATGCTAAATTAATAAATCAAGTTTGAGACATGGCAGATCTTTAAAACTTTTTGATATGTTTGAGTTTGCTAAAAGATCTTTCTGCTGTTACTAGAATTGTCAACAATATTATCAAACTAGCACAAATATTTGGAAATATCTCACAGATTTTGTAGTAAGTTAATAAATTTAGCAATTCTGGAGGTTTCCATTCAGTTTTTCAAAAAAAATTGCAGTCCCACCTTTCTCTACCCCAAAGGGGACTAAAGGCAGCTTACAGATCGCACCTTCACAATGCCTTAAATCATACAATGTCAACTTAAAATAACCTGAATTAAAATTAATACATCAAAATCATAATTAAAATACATCCAATGTAATCACGTCATCCAAAGTCAGGATCTAAGACCATTCTGTAGTCAAATTGCACATTTTCAACATTAAAATTACAGCACTGCTATATTTTTCAAAAGCCTGCTCCCAGAGACAAGTTTTTACTCTCCTTCTAAATGTTAGGAGAGAGGGGGCTGCTCTGAAATCACTGGGGAGGGAATCCCACAATCGAGGGGCCACCACTGAGAAGGCCCTGTTGTGCTTGCGAAGGTGGGACCGAGAGCAGGGCCTTCCCAGATGATCTTAATCTCGAATTGGGTCATAGGTGGAGAACATTAAACAGGTAGGCTGGGCTGGAACTGTTTAGGGCTTTAAAGGTTAACGCTAGCACTTTGAATTGTGCTCAGTAGCAGACTGACAGCCAGTGGAGCTGACGCAACAGGGGGATGGTATGCTCCCTGTACACTGCTCTGGTGAGCAACCTGGCTGCCACCTGTTGGATCAATTGAAGCTTATTTTATTTATTTATTTATTTCCTATATTTATACCCCGCCCTTCTCCCCCATGGGGGGGACTCCAAACAGTCTTCAAAGGCAATCTCTCATAGAGCACGTGCAATCTATACTATCTTGCATTTCTGTGGCAAACTCTTCATCAAGATCAGTAGAATATTGGTGTGTTAAGCTTTTTGATTTTTATTTCTAACTCACTTCCAGACATTGTGGGATGATTTGACAAGAAATAAATATGTTCAGGCAACACCTTAACTGCATTAAAACATACAGTTAATCCAGCAATAACATTGTCAATTGAAACATAAAGCACAGATATGTGGGATGTGGTCACTGATAACAAATGTTTCAATTTCTACTTAAGCAGGAAATTTATTTGTCATATACTGAATGTTAATGCCAACACTTGACTTAATACTTTTTCTGTCAAAACAATCAGAATGCAGCTCTTCTTCAATCTTGCTTACCATGGAAAAATGAATTTAATTTGCCTCTTCATCAAGTGATTGGACATTTCCTACATCCAAAACCATGTTTTTATTTTATAATGGTGTATCTACTTTAGGTTCCCTTGTGATTGCATCAGCTCCTTGTTTAGAGGGCCACAAATTGGGTTTTCAACAGTTTCTTCTAATTCTTCCAAAACAGAAGAACCTGCTAAGTTTTCTGCAGGAAATGTATTAAGTGATTTTAGTCCTACCTAGAAGAGGTCTGCTCTCCTTTTTTCTGCCTCGACTCTCTTTTTGTCCTTTCCTGTCATTTCTGCCATCCTGATTTGTGAGGATACATTGTAAATGAGTGGGTTTTAAAAAGAACTTGTCAAATTTGGACCTGGAAGACACAGTAAATATATGTTATGTAATGAAATGCTGGCTTTCCTGGCTACAATGTCAATGTGAGCTATGATCAACAACCAGAACTCAGAAGTCTAAGCAAACACACACCATTTCACACAGTGAAATAATCCAAAAATAGACACCGGTTTTAAAAAATACCAGAAGAGTTGCATGTTTGCTAATCTTTGTAAAATAATGCAAAGGGAGGTGGCTGTCATGGTTTGTTGTTATTGTTGTTTTGTTTTATTTTTGATGGATGAGATATCAGACATTTCTGGGCTCTTCCTTGGTTCTCCAGACACTGAGCCCTGGATCAAGAGTGAACCCCACTCTTGTAGGCCCTGCCAAAGATAGCAATCCTATTCACAATATCCAAGGAGCAAGTCCCTTTATAAATACAGCATGTGTTACTGCTGAGTCAACGATGGGATCCAGCTATGAGGGCAAAAACAAATATGTGTGCCAACAGAAGCACAGAACTTCTCTGTTATCGAATCATTTTAGCATTTTATGAACTTGTCTGTCAGCATCTGCTCACATCTTTGCAAAACAGAACTAGTAACTATTTCCTTTTCATTCTTGGTTCTTTGGATCTCAGCTTCTGTGTTTAGACTCATGCCCTTCTTGTAATAAAAACTGGCTGGAAAGAGTTGGGATTATTATAGGTTTCCTGCTGGCAAGGCTGCAGTTAGATTGTGTCAGCAACTCTATTACTGCTGTTATATACCTTTTTTCTTTACCGTTTCATATTGTGCCTCGGCTCTAAATATTTCTCAAAGGCTGAAGCTCACTGAAACACACCTGCGCTGGAAACAAATTTATTTGTTTGTTTACTACCACACTACCATACTGAAAACAAAATACACTTTTCCTTTAATTTTGGACCCTTTTATAATTATGCTCAACAAAAGTCTTTGATTTAGCAGACTTTTAGCTACTATCTTATTTCCTTCCCATAAAAATAGATTTTTGCATTTTAAAAAATCCTTAAGAACTTTCCATTTATGACTAAAGGGAGGAGGTGAATTATCTATAGTTTCTCAGCCTATTTTCAAGAAAATCACCTAGAGTTGTAGCCCAGAATGACTTGAAAATCAAAGCCACTCACGCCTACAAAGTAGCCAAAGCTATATGTTACAGTTGCTTCAGACAAGCCTGATGAAAGAAGAATATAATTGGTAGATGTAGAGTGAAAAAGTGATAATTTAACTTCTACCCAATTTTCCATAAACATGATAAGTGACAGCCTCAGCATTCTAAATGGGATTCCCAAGACTTGACCCATAAATGACATATGGAATCTAACTCATAACTTACGAAGTTTTTAAGAGGTTGCTCCTGGAGGTACTATAGTTTCAGGCATGTGTAAAACTGCTGTACCTTTCCCTAGCTTGCATATCTGGCCTCATTAATGAATTTTGCCATTTTCACTACACTCTGAGGTTGCGTGACCACCTATGTCTTGGTTTTCATCTAAAAAATGTAGCATACTATTCAAGTCATACTCACTTAGCTTTAGAGGAAGGCAACGACAAACCACTTCTCAATATATCTGGTAAGATAACCTCATGATAGGTCTGCCTTAGAATCTCTCCATTAGTCATAAGTTACTTGAAGGCACATGACAACAAATATCAGTGCTTTCGAAGGCTTTCATGGCCAGAATCACTGGGTTGTTGTGAGTTTTCCAGGCAGTATGGCCATGTTCTAGAAGCATTCTTTCCAGACTCACAACAACCCAATATCATATTAAATGTCTGCAAGCAATCAACTATCCATTTCTGGTGAGTGTCCAGGAAAAAAAGAAACAATGATAGACAATGAGAGCAAACATGGAAACATTCCCTGGCACGTCCCTGTTTCAGATAGCTTGAGGGATACTGTTCTGTATGTCTATTACACCTTGGAAACAGATTTTCAATAGACCCCGCACAGAAGTTAATTGCTCTTCTGTTTTCAGAGCAATAGTATTACAGTACAGCTAAAAACTCTGGAAATGGATCTGGAGCCCTTTTATGCCATGCAATTTCAGTAGTCTCTCTGCAGTTCCAGCAGTTCTTCCATATTAGGGAGCTAGAGGCAAAGGTTTTCCAAGGAAGTGGAAATGCCATCAATTTAATAAAAACACAAATTGTGGTTTTTTTAACATAGGAAAACATTTATCTAAGCATTTCTAGGTTCTCCAGCATGCTTCTATTTTGACTATCAGCAAGACTTGAGCAAGTGCACTGGAGGACCTAGAGATGTCTAGAGGGAACATGTGTTCATCTGCATATACGCAGCAGCAGAGGCAGCAACAAATATAATAATTCTCAAATATTAAAACCCATAAATGTTTAATCAACAGATGTGGAAGGATGAATATATAACCATATGTTTTCACCTTGACTGCTCTAGTTCCATTATATGAAATCCTAGAATATACTATTTATGAAGGGGCATAATTCTCAGCCACAGAGTGCTAGTGCTTCTCCAAAATGCAAATCTTTGGATTGCATAAGGATGCTGCCCTAGAATTTAAAGTGGAATCATAGCTCTATAAGTGTGCAGTGTGAAAAGGCCCCTGAATCATTCCGAAATCTTTTGCAATATAGAGATTTATAGCAGACAAAAATGACGGTGTCATCCTAAATATGTGTTCAATAGAAAGCAATTTCTTTCTTTGTACTATAGTTTATAGACTAGAGATGCACAATTTCATTTCTCCTGCACTACATAGCTCACAAAAGTGACCCAGCTGCCAATTGGAGGCTTCAAAGGAAAAGTTGATTAAAACCATTTTGGTGAATGAGGAAAGAAAATGGTAAACATTACCTGCTTTAATGTGGCCATTGTAAAATGCACTGATGATAAGATTAAAGATAAAACCTTATTCTTACACATTATTTTCATACTGTGTATTTTATTGCTCTTGCTGATTGTTTAGCAAACTGTGTGTTACAAATTATGATTACACGTGTATGTTTTTTAAAGATATTAGCATATCTGTGTTATTTAAAGAGATTGCAAATATCTGATTTATGGTGGCAATAAATTGTTGAGGTGTTTTAAGGGGAAAAAATAGAAACCTAATGCATTCAGATTCATCAAAATGCAATCTCACAGATAACATCCCAAAGTGGTGAGTTTTCTACTTAGATGGCCCAGATTCTTTAATAGAGTGGCGCAGGAGCTAGATTTATGTTTTTATAAATTGGAATGTAAAGGTTGAAAGTGATTCTAACAAAGAACTATTGCATGCTTATGAGACATGAATACTAAGGGCTGAATATCCAGAACGCTGGTCTATATCAAGTAATTTTGCAAAACTTTCTGAGAAAATAGTCTGGCATATTTTATGGGCTGTTTTTATGTGAGCACTCAGAGTGGGAGACAACATGGATTATCTCTCCATATTGAAGCAAGAAAGGTCATTCCTCTTTTAACTCACATCAAAATGCCGGCAAACTTGTAAAAACCTCTGAACTATTTTGACTAGATATATAAACATGGAAGATGGAAAACTGGAAGACAAACATAAACACACATCATTATAAAAGGAGCATCCCTGAAGGTTATACAAAGGAGACCTCTTTCCAGAATTAGGAGGAGAGGGGGTACTTTTAGCCTACAACTTCCAGAAACTCCTGTCTGGCATGACTATTTGCTATGTTGAACTATAGCTCTCTTTATTCATAAAGATTATAGCCAATAGCCAAGTTGGCAAAGGCCAGTGAAATAGCTATATTACTTTATTCTGAGGTCGAATTCAGATTAGAACTGTGGGTAAAGAGGGTACTGACTGGCAAACATGCTAACAGCCCTGAGTTCCAGATTAGAGAATACACTCACCAGGATAAAGATAGGCAACAGAGTCTTTAATTACAATCTAGCCAGAAAGGATGCAAGTATGGCTAGCACCAAAAATACAAGCATAACTATACAGTATACAGACATGAGATTTTAAACAGTTGACAGCTATTCAGGCTTGGATGTATACTGTCTAGGAAATTTCTCGGTGAGGTCAACAGAGAAGAAATGACCCCATGACTGTTTCTGTTAGCTGTCACTTATGGAAGTGTTTGAGAAAGTATGTAATCCGAATCTTTGGTGGGGTCATCAGAGAAGCAATGACCCTGTGGCTGTCTCTGGTAGAAATCATATTATTAAATATATATTTTATTTTGGTATGCCTAGGATAGAGAGTAAAAGTTGCAAAGAAGGGATATAATGTCACACAGAAATATAGAGCAAGAGAAAGCCTACTTTTAAAAAGGCATTTATTTTATCCCAATTGAGGGAACTGAGCTATATGTGTGCATGCATAAGAAAAGACCATCTGCTCTCCACTCATCCTCCTAAGACTCTATCAACTACTTAGAAAAGAAGAAGAGGCAACAACTTCATTCATAAACACAAGAGGGGCAATGGAAGAGAGACTCTTCATGAAAGTGAAATGTCCGCTCCTTCTCCTTTCCTCCTGATCACCTAAGCCAAACCAAAAGCATGCCACTGACCACTCAAAACTGACATTAAAGTGGAATTGAACTACCTCACAGAAATGCATGACAAAACAGTTTTGGGAATGGAGGTAATCAAGTTAACTTTTTGTTGCTAAAAATCTGTCCAAACACTCTCCTGTGGGAGAAAAACTAAAATGACATCATGTGATCAGCCACAGGCAAAGACACCATTATTTCAAGATAGTTGTGATTTACCAGCCTTGTGAGATAAATCTCTGTCTT
Organism: Anolis apletophallus; assembly: GCA_030556195.1. Classification (NCBI taxonomy): domain Eukaryota; kingdom Metazoa; phylum Chordata; class Lepidosauria; order Squamata; family Anolidae; genus Anolis; species Anolis apletophallus. The sequence continues at coordinate 76,216,487 of JARBWK010000012.1, read as the reverse complement.
CAAACTTATGAAAGTGTTTGGGAAAGTATATATCCAGATTTCTGCTCTCACTGGTCCCAGCCAGTATAGTCAATGAGCAAGACTAATGAAAGTTGTAGTCCTGCATCATCTAGAGCAGAGCTGCCCACGAAATCAATCGTGATCGACCAGTTGGTCATGGGTCCAAAGGAGGTTGACCGCAGCTGGATGGGGCACTTCTGCCCTGCACGCGCGCGCACCATCCAAGCGGTGCACCTTCCGCATGGTGGACCGTCCACAGTTGCTTCCGGACAAGAGAGAGGCAGGGCGCTCCACTCTGCCTCTCTCTCGTCCGGAAGCAAGCGTGCAGCTTCCACTGCCGGCGAGAGAGGGGCAAGGTGGAGCAGGAGGCAGGGCCTCCAGAGGCCCCGCCTCCCGCTCCGCCCTGTCTCTCTTGTCTGGAAGCAAGCATGCAGCTTCCACTGCCGGCGAAAGAGAGGTAGGGCGGAGCGCCCTGCTTCTCTCTTGTCTGGAAGCAACTGTGGATGGTGCACTGCACAGATGGTAGATCTTTTTGACTTGGTAGATCTCATGCTGAAAAAGTGTGGGCGCCCCTGATCTAGAGAGCTTTCCTGTTGCTTTCCTAAGATTTGGGAAACAATACAAAAGCAATAGTTGCAACTGAATTTGTATTTGAGAAAAAATAAAATTTGCAGGCCTAGAAAAAGTGGGGAAAGCCCATACCAGAGTTTAAGAAATTTATTTTGGTGGACAACTTCCATAATCCCCCAAGGAGGAACACTGGAAGCTCTACCGAACTGATAGTGACCGTATTACCCAATGTACTATACAGGTGTACAACACACTGCTTCAAGTGTTTTCTATTTCCGTGTTCTCTTTATCCATTCAACATTCCTTCAGGGGATGTGTATGTGTGCTACTGGAATCTTGTATGGCCCAAGAGACCTAAAGGTTGAACTAACTGTTGAAAAGAAATCTCCCTCTGGTTCTTAAGTAAAGTGGAAAAAATTACAGTAATAAAATCAGTGGAGGCTGGTAGTTTCTACATCAGTCAAATAGTGAATGTGCTCAGATTTTAGTCCAAACTTTAAAACATCTAAATTTCCTTTGAGCACCTCACATAGCTGCTTTAAAGCTTAAAGCAGATGCACTGCCTTATTGAGATTGGAGCTGCCAGCCTCCACGGAATAGCTACAAAATAATGATGATGACGATGACTCAGTGTTGAATACTCCAAGGATGTCGGGAGCATTGGTTAGGCAGCAAGCATGAATCCTTCCCAGAAAAGGAAATTTTTTTCAAGTTAGCAGCCTTTGCGTGACTGTACTAATTTCTAGTTTGCATGCTTGCTGACTTCTTATTTGTTTGATTTTACCCATTCTCTTCCTGCATCACTCTAACCTGAGGGCATTCTGTCATCTTCTCTCTTCTGCGTATTTGATTAGGAACAAGCTACTTTTAAGTAAAGGTTCTGTAACATGTTTAATGCATATATAATGCTAGTTGCTGGGGTCACTCACATTTCCCAGAAGATGTTTACTTCTTGGGAGGAGAACAATGACCAATCTCGATAAAATAATGAAGAGTAGAGACATCACACTGGCAACGAAGGTCCACATAGCTAAAGCAATGGTTTCCCCCATAGTAACCTATGAATGTGAGAGCTCGACCACAAGAAAGGCTGAGCGAAAGAAGATAGATGCTTTTGAACTGTGGCGTTGGAGGAAAAGTTTGAGAGTGCCTTGGACTGCAAGAAGTTCAACCTAGTCCATACTCCAGGAAATAATGCCCGACTACTCACTGGAGAGAAGGATATTACAGGCAAAGATGAAGTACTTTGGCCACATAAGACAAGAAAGCTTGGAGAAGATCATGATGCTGGGGACAATTGAAAGAAAAAGGAAGAGGGGCCGACCAAGGACAAGGTGGATGGATGGTATCCTTGAACTGACTGGCTTGACCTTGAAGGAGCTAGGGGTGGCGACGGCCAACAGGGAGCTCTGGCGTGGGCTGGTCCTTGAGATCCTGAAGAGTCAGAACCAACTGAATGAATAAACAACAAACACGTTTCCCAACAGATTTAAGTTCAGCTGCACATCCTGCACTTAGGCATCAGCCATTTTAACATGGAGATCACCTCAGGTGAGTTGCTGTCAAATCAATAACTCTGTAGTGTCTCACTCAAAAGGGTGATTATCTTGGATATTACTACTTCTTTTAAAAACAGTTTAATACCCAAATGTAATTTGGATCCTTGTTCTTTCCACAGATTAGGATATCTGTTTCTTTTCCCTGCTTGAACTAAACCAGGGCTGTCCAACTTCTCCCCGCCCAGGGGCCTGAATTCCGGTCACTGATGACCTGGGGGGCCGTAGGGTCTGCCCCTGGCTCCGCCCCCGGCTCCGCCCTCACCCCACCCCCGGCTCTGCCCCCGCCCCTCCCCCGGCTCCAATTTACTTACAATTCCTAGTTGCATTGTTAATTATAAAATACATATAATATTTTACTAACATTAACTGCAGGGGGGGCATCCATACAATTAAATATAATATTTTACTAACATTAAATGCAGGGGGCATTCAAAAGGGGCATGCATACAATTAAATATAATATTTTACTAACATTAAATGCAGGGGGGCATTCAAAAGGGCCATCCATACAATTAAATATAATATTTTACTAACATTAAATGCAGGGGGGCATTCAAATACACAATTACATAATAATAACATAAAGGTTAGCCTACCTTCCCAAACGCGCGGGATCCAGGAGCAGCTGGACCACGAGCAGAGGCGATGACCGAGTGAGGCAGCAGCCGGGAAGGTACAAATCACGTCTGCGTGGGCCGCAGGGATTAAGTAGCCGAGATTTCGGCAACAGGAGTATCGTGAGACTACGGAAGCCACACGGGATTTCGGTCTCAACGCAGGCGAGATTTTGCGTTGAGAGCGAAATCCCGTGTGGCTTCTGTAGTCTCGCGATACTTGCTCCGAAACCCGGAAGTGGGTAATTTTTTTAAATATTTTAATTTAATTTATTTTTTATTATTATTTTTATTAAAAAGCTTAGGGGGCCGTAGGGAAGGGGCTGGGGGGCCGTATACGGCCCCCAGGCCGCCAGTTGGACAGCCCTGAACTAAACTACAAAGTTTACCAGAATCTCAACAGATTAGCCAACCTATTTTTTTGCCAATTCTTAGATACATCACAATCTCTTTGTGTGTGTGTGTGTGTGTGTGTGTGTGTGTTTGGCTTATAGAAAATATTTATTTTTGTCACTTCTGAACACATAAACATTTTTCTCTATTTTCCTCTACCAGTACCTAAAGCTCAAATTGCTTATCCCTGAATATTGTCATCTCTTACAGCTTCATAGAATCATAGAACCTTGTGGGCCATCCAGTCTAACCCCCTGCCAAGAAGCAGGAAAATCACATTCAAAGTACACCCAACAGATGGCCATCCGGTCTCTGTTTAAAAGCCTCCAAAGAACGAGTCTCCACCATGCTCCAGGGCAGAGAGTTCCCCTGCTGAACAGCTCTCACAGTTAGTAAGTTCTTCCTAATGTTCAGGTGGAATCTTCTTTCTTGTTTGAAGCCATTGTTTGAAGCCATTGTTCCATGTCCTTGCCTCCAGGGAAGCAGAAAACAAGCTTGCTCCTTCCTCTGTTTGACTTCCCCTCACATATTTATATATGGCCATCATGTTTCATCTCAGCCTTCTCTTCTGAAGGCTAAACATGCCCTGCTCTTTAAGCCATTGCTCATAGGGCTTTTTCTCCAGACCCTTGATCATTTTAGTCACCCTCCTCTGGACACATTCCAGCTTGTCAACATCTCTCTTCCATTGCGGTGCCCAGAAATGGACACAGTGTGATTCCAGGTGTGCCCTGACCAAGGCAGAATAGAGGGGTAGCATGACTTCACTGGTTCTAGACATTAGACTCCTATTTATGCAAGCCAAAATCACATTGGCTTTTTAAGCTACTGCATGACATTGTTGGCTCATGTTTAATTTCTTGTCCATAAGGGTTCCAAGATCTTTTTCACATATATTGCTGTTGAGCTAGGCATCCCCTATTCTGTATCTTTGCATTTCATTTTTTTCCTGCCTAAGTGGAGTATCTTGCATTTGTCTCTGTTGAACTTTATTTTGTTAGTTTTGGCCCATCTCTCTAATCTGTTAAGATCATTTTGAATTCTGCTCCTGTCTTCTGGAGTATTAGCTATCCCTCCCAACTTGGTGTTGCCTGCAAATTGTACCTCTACAATTAAGGCCTGGATCATTTTTTAAAAACCACGAAATCCTTTGAATTTATTTCAGATAATATCTCCACATTATAAAACAATTCTGATGTATTAGGTAGTTATTTGTGTTTTCCATTTATTGATTTCAAAGGTAAGACAGTGAGTTTTATGAAGCTTTTTTATTTGCTATTCCATAATGCAATTGTTGCATATATATTTATTTTTCTGGCTCTCAACAAGTTTCCCAATTAGACAGCTCTGTGTGGATGCTGTTTCTTTTGGACCCAATTTGCCTAAGACACAATATTGCCTGAGTCAAAATACAGTGTTTCCTTGCTACGTTGTGGTTCACCTATTGTGGACTCGCTCTTCATGGATTTTTTAAAAAAAATTAATTTAAAATATATATCATAGTATTTTCACTGTCTTGTGGGGTTTTGTTGCCACCACTCTCCAAGGCGCTTTCCCTACTCAGTCCTCCCGCCCTCCCTCCAGCCTTGAAGGGCCTTTCCTTCCTTTCCTTCACTTTATTTAATGTTTATAAAGACTTAAAATAGTGTATAACTACTAAAATAATATATAAATATTAAAATAAATAGAGTATCCCTACATCACGGTTTTTCACTTATTGCGAGAGGTCCTGGAATCTAACTCCAGCAATGAGTGAGGGAACACTGTACTCTTGATGGGTTTCTATACTCAGAACATATATACTTTCATATATGTGATCTAAGAGTTTACATCGTAACACTCTTTCTAATAAGCTGCATGTGCACCTTAGTTCAAAAATATGGCTCTGACACCTTTAACTCTCCTAACCAAAATACACTCATGTTGCATGCTCTTGACATTTATGGGATGTGAGAAATATCTAAAAATATAAGACACCCCTCTGATTGTTACAGCTCATAGGGCAAGAAAGGCATGATTACAGTTTTTGTTGTGACCACTGACAATTGGGGATGAAATTCCTCTATACATGTGGTATGAAGTGTATCAGAATGTTTAGAAACAGTCTGCATAAAACAACAATTAACTCATCCTTGTGATAACACTTTTAAGTGTGTAATCAGGCTTTTTGTCAAATGTGTTGGATGTGTGGCGAGATTTTCAGATTACAGCTTATTAACCTATAAAATAAGTTTTCCAGACATTTAATGGTTAAATTATGCCATTCTCCCACCATTTTCTCAATTCATTGAATTGCAAATATTTTACATTACTTTTTCATTTCTAAAAATGATAGAACTCTCCTAATTAAATGCTGTCTCCTTAACTATAACAAAGCTGTTGACTGGGAACACGGTATCTCAATTTCTCTTTAATCTCTCACTCTCTGTCACTAGATCCGTTGCTCTAAACAATTTCAATATTACCAAGGAACTTTCAATCACAGTGACATATACTCAAAACATCTCACTAAAATTAATACATACTGAATTTCAACTACCATATATTGAATATGTATTAACCCATGAAACCCCGAAATCTAGAAACCCAACATAATGGAAAAGACAAGGTGAGCATGGAAAGTAAATTACAATTTTCCCCAAAAGAATAGGAAAATACATGATGGGGAAATATATCCATACTTATTTGATAGTAAGGCCCACTGAACAGAAAGAGAGTCAATGGAAGTCATCAGAACATTAGGAAGAAATGTATGATGAAGTGAAGTGTTTGTGCTTAAGAAAATGGTGGACAGTCTCCAAAGCCAATGGACATGTCTTTAGTAGGCATGAGAAAAAAGTTATGAAAATGAATCGTTTCGTAATAAATTCGTAAGAAATGCTACTTTCGAGCTTTTCCGCACCTGGAACGCCAACCAGGAAGTGGACTTAATTTTTCGAACTTCGGGCCAGGATTTTCTTAAGTGTCGTTATTAGGTCGTAAGGGGGGGAATAAGGGGGCACCCTCCTTCTCTCTCACCACCCTCCCGCCTCCCTTGCCAATATTATGGCAAGGCAAGCCCTAAACTCGCTCCTTCGCTCGGCTGGAAGGAAGCCTGGAAAAAATGTAAACAGAGAGGATTACTCAGAAGTAAATCTGCAAAAGAGGGCACTTTGGATGAAGGGCCCTCCTTTGTGGATTTACTTCTGAGTATCCTCTCTGTTTACATTTTTTCCAGGCTTCCCTGCCTCTCCTGCCTGCCAGCCAGGATCTAAGGCATCAAAGAGTATTGGGGTGAGAAACCAACCTAATGTATAATACAATGAATGCTACTGTAAGTGCCACTGCCTAATATTATAAGTAATCCAACTGGTCATACCTACATTCCATGCACATGCAATAATACAGCAGTAATAACAATGGGTATAAGAAGAGGTAAAATTCAAACCGAAGTATTCTGACTGGTCTCTCCTCATGCGGTGCAAGCGGGGCTCGGGAAATTAGCCCGGGGAAAAGCCAGCGTTTTCTGCTTGGGAGCACACACATACATATTCTTGGGAGGGGGATTTGCTGCAGAATCTTCTCTATGAGGCCGGGATTCTGCAGCAAATCCCCCCAGAATATGTATTTTTGTGCACCCAACCAGAAAACGCTGTCTTTTCCCGGGCTAATTTCCCGGGCTCACAGAGAAGAGCCCGTTTGCACCGCATGAGGCAGGGACCAGTCAGAATACTTCGGTTTGAATTTTACCTCTTTTTATACCCATTGTTATTACTGCTGTATTATTGCATGTGCCTAGAATGTAGGTATATGACCAGCCTGGGCAAACTTGGGCCCTTGCTCCTGGGGATCGGGGTGAGAGAGAGGCAGCGAGGAGCCAGGGGCTCCTCCTCCTTTTCTTTTGCTGCTTCCAAGAATAGAATACCCCCCTCCCTCCCTCCCTCCTTCCCTCCCTCCCTCCCTCCTTCCTTCCCTCCTTCCTATTTGGAGAGTCCCATCTAGAATTCAGTGTGATTTATCCCAGTTTTGGCCTACTACTCCCAGAAATCCCAGCCAATTTACCAGCTGTTAGGATTTCTGGGAGTTGTAGGCCAAAACTATCTGAATGCGCATGCTCTGGCATACGAATTACTAACAAATTTCGTTAGTAATTAAGTTACATTTTAGAACTTTTTGGAAAATTTTTTGTAAGTCTTCCTATCACTAATAAAAAATCCCCCCATTAGATTTACGATTTGCTATTTTTGGGTTCTAAACCATGCCTAGTCTTTAGGCATCTGTCCACAAATGAGCATAATCAGTAATTCAATACAGGGCCAGTACAGTAGCAAGGAGGAGGAGGAAGGGAAGCCCTGCCCCGGGGGTGAGCCTTCCCTTCCTTCCCCTTCTTCCTCGCCACGCACCCGGCTTCCGTGACGCAAGGGAGCCGAGCACGTCGTGAGGAGGAGGAGGAAGGGAAGCCCCGCCCCCAAGGGTGAGCCTTCCCTTCCTTCCCCTCCTCCTCACCACGCCCACGCACCCGGCTTCCTTGACACAAGGGAGCCGGGTGCGTCGTGAGGAGGAGAAGTAGCCCCGCCCCCAGGGGCGAGTATTCCCTTCCTTCCCCTCCTCCTCGCCACGCAACCGGCTTCCGTGATGCAAGGGAGCCGGGCGCATTGCGAGGAGGAAGGGAAACCCTTGCCCCCGGCAACCTGGGAAATGAGCCAAAGAGGGGTGCAGCAAAGGGGGGGCACAGGGCGGGCGTGGATGGCGCGCAGGCACAGAAGTGCATAAAGATCAACTTAAATTTTTTTAAAAAAAATTAATTTGGGGGGGCGGATCTGCCCCCTTGGCTGCACCCCTAGGCCATGGCCTAGTGTGGCCTTATGGGTGATCCGGGCCTGTACAGGGCAACCTATAGTAGACAAAAGATTGAAAGGTGGGCAAGAATATGCAATTATTAAGTAGAAAAACTATAGGAATTATAGTCTTGCAGTAGTACTGGAAGATAATTGCAGATGATGTGAGAATTTATATATTTATGGGCAAATTACAGGAAGCAATCAACCCCCCTGTTTAAAGAGCTCATTTTCATTTTCTGGTCCCAATTCAAGGTGCAGGTTATCACCTATACAGCCCTGAATGGTTTGGGGCCCACCTACCTCCGTGACCACATCTCCCTTCATAAACCTGCACAAGCTCTTCGATCTTCTGAAGAGGCCCTCTTCTCACCCCCAGCGGTATCACATACTCGACTCGTGAGAATGAGGGAGAGGGCCTTCTCTGCTGTGGCCCTTCAGCTTTGAAATTCTCTGCCTAGTGAGATCAGGCAAGCCCCCACCCTGGAGAATGAACATATTTCCCACTTTCAGGTTGTCTTAATGTCCTCATGATGCACTTTTCCTCCTGCCCTAATGAACGTTTAACCCTGTTGTTCAGCCCTTCTCACTCCCCATCTCAGAAATGTATGCTCCCTCAGAGACATATTATTCTCCCCATCTCATCCAGGGCTTTATCCATTTTAATCAATTTTACTTCCAGTACATTTGGCTCACCCACTGTGTTTTATTCCTTATCTTGTCAGTATGGATCTGCTATTTCATTTCATTATATTTTTTCCTAATTGTTATGTTTTGTATTTATTTTGAGGGTATTTGCTTCTGTGTATTTTATTTTTGCTGTATTTGTATTTTATTTCATTGTATTTATGGGCCTGGCCTCATGTTAGCTGCCCCGAGTCATCTTTGGGGAGATGGTGGCGAGGTATAAATAAAGATTATTATTATATCCACTTAGAATTAAGCAGATGTGTCTTTAAAATCTTTTCTGAAGCCTCTGATCTCTGTATCAAATATAGTGTATGAACTTCTGATACTAACAAGACAAAACAGTTACAGCAAGTATTCAGTACAAACACATTTATCTAAGTATGTTTTGGGGGGATGTTCAGTGTGGATTGAGTCCTAAAGGCAAGAGCTTGTCTTTGGTATCAAAAATTCATCACTGAAAGCCCAAGGAACCTTCAAATGGCTTCAGATAAGCAAGGTATATATTGCTAAAAACAAGGTGTTGAGAAAATGAAACAAAAGCAAGTGAAGAGAAACAGCCGATGCTTTTCCCATCCGTTTTCCATCTATCTCCGAAGATAGCGACAAAGTGTAGGAGGATGGATTGCCTCAGCAGTGGCTTATAGAAAACATAACAAAACAAATCTTCAGATAATACAGATATGAAATGAAGTGAAGCATAATAAAGAAAACAGGGAAGCCAATGTTTAATGTAGAAGGGCTATATATCTTGACCTGTTCTCTTCTCCTGGTCGCTTCCTAACAACCGCTAGAGAATGAATGCTTCAAAATGCATTCTCCTCTCAATGACATGAATGCTTCTAAATCTAAATCAAGTGTTATCATCACTGTAAGTGAAAAAGGGAATTGCTCTTGCATTATTTGTTGCCCTCAAAGACCATTTGTTAGGTGAGGAAATAATGAGCCTATGCTATTGAGATGTAGTTCGGGAAGATACTTCCTGCACTCTAAGGCACCAGAAATAAAAGTCTTATAGTAAGCCTTGGCTGTGAACCTTGTTGGGAGACTGGCAGATACCCAAAGATCCCGAGTGGATCAGGGCTGGATTAACCATGAAATAAAATAAGTATGTGCTTATGACATCAAAGGGAGAGGGGCACCATAGAAATTTACAATTGACAGAAAATTTCCATGGACCATATGATGCAAAACTGCAAATGGTGTGGCTGAACCAGGTTCCACAAAAGGGGGCTCCCATAATAAAAAGGCTTTCCAAATATAAACAAGGCAGAAGTATACAAAAGTAATCAATATTTTTCATATTAATACAAGTTTTGTAACATTTCAAAAATATTTTAGAGTTTATTATTGTTTATATTTTGAAATAGATAGATAAATAGATAGATAGAGGGTACCCACATCTTTACATACCTAGGGCTTCTAAAGGCCTTAAACTGCCCTTCTATGGATATAAGAGATTGTGCCAACAGCCCCTTCAGACCTTGCTGTTTTGTTGTGAGCAGTTGTTCAAGCAGCTAATACTCAGCCACATTATGTATAGAAAATTAAAGAGAGACTGTGCATGTACAGAATGGGAAGCCTGCCTGTTCATATGCACCAACAGCTTATCTGTCTGAACGTATCTCCTTTTATGAACCATCTCGGAGATTAAGATCATCTCAGGAGGCCCTGCTCTCGGTCCCGCCTCCTTCGCAGGTGCACTTGGTGGGGACAAGAAACAGGGCCTTCTCAGTAGTAGCCCTTCAGCTCTGGAACTCCTTCCCCAGTGATATTCAATCAGCTCCTTCCCTCCTATCCTAGAAAGTTAAAACTTGGCTATGGGGCCAAGCTTTCAGAGAGTAAGAGCAGTGTAATTAATGTAGAATTGGTGCAATGACAATCAGGAATGGCTCTTGACTACGATCTTGGACGATGTGATATTAGTAATTGATATAATTGTTTATTGTTTAAATTCTGTGTTTTTATTATAAATGTTCATTTAATTGTATGTTTTTATGGCATTGAATTGTTGCCTATGTGTGAGGCCACTCTGAGTCCCCTTCGGAGCAGAGAAGGGCGGGATACAAATGTTGTAAATAAATAAAAATAAATAAACTGTGTTTTCTTGTGATATTGAATGTGCAACCATGGGAGGAACTTGCTGGTAGCTGCATCAGTCTTTTGAGGTATAACAAAGAGTTATAGCATTGTTTGGACAGTATGATAAAGGCAGTTCAAAAACATTCCTTTTTGGAATGACAGATTTACCTCTCTGGAGGTTTATAGAATCATAATGTAAATATCTGATGTGTACTGGACCAAATTTGGCACAAATACCTGATATGCCCAAATTTGAATACTGGTGGGGTGGGTGGGTTGAGTTTGTCATTTGGGAGATGTAGTTGCTGGTATTTAGAATTCACCTATAATCAAAGAACATTCTGAACTCCACCAATGATGAAATTGAATCAAACTTGGCACATAGAACTTTGGGAGTTGTAGAATCATAGAGTTGGAAGAGACCTCGTGGGCCATCCAGTCCAAACCCCTGCCAAGAAGCAGGAATATTGCATTCAAAGCATCTCTGACAGATGGCCATCCTGCCTCTGTTTAAAAGCTTCCAAAAAAGGAGCCTCCACCACACTCCGGGGCAGAAAGTTCCACTGCTGAATGGCTCACAGTCAGGAAGTTCTTCCTAATGTTCAGATGGAATCTCCTTTCTTGTAGTTTGAAGCCATTGTTCTGCGTCCTAGTCTCCAGGGTCTTGATGGTCTTTGGCTACCCCTCTAACACCCCCTCGTCACACAACCCAGCAACCTGTTTGCTTACTGTGAAACAGTCTACAGCAGACATTAGCAAAGTTTGGCCCTCCCAGTGCTTTGGACTCCAACTCCTACCATTCCTAACAGCCTCAGGCCCCTTCCTTTTCTCCCTCAGCTACTTAAGCAAAGATCTTGAGAACTGTAGCATGGCAAGGTCTTTAGCTTTTTCTGCCAAACTTGGGTGGTGCGTCAGCAAAGGACAAAACCAGAGTTCCATAGCATACAGTTTGGACTCCAACTCCCACCATTCCTAACAGCCTCAGAACCTTTCTTTCCCCCCCTTTTCTTTTCCAAAACACCTGGAAGGCCAAACTTTGCAATGAGCCTATATGCTTGGGAACTCTGGATTTGTCCTTTGGTGATACACCAGCAGAGTTTGGCAGAGAAAGCTAAAGACCTTGCCATGTTACAGTTCCCAAGATCCCATCGCAGGGATCCATGGCACTTAAAGTGGCACCAAAACTGCATTATACGTGAGAACACAGCCGTGTGGAAACGTATTTGGACAGCAAGTCCAAAACGCGCCTCCAAAGAGTATTTTCGGAAAGCGGTGGCGGGTCTTGTTTCCCCCACATCCCCCGCCCCCTATCTCCTCCATGTGGGTCCCACGCCTCCCAAAGAAGACTCCTGCGGGGCGTCAAAGCTCCCCACGTCCGCGACATTGTCTCCTTTCCCCTCCACGGAGGGAAGAGAGGAAGAGCTTTTGGATTTCGCAGTGGCCGCACCGGGCGAGCAAGAGCATCCATCCTTCTTCTCCGGAGGCTCCCGGCTTGTCTCCCCGGGAGCATCGCGGATTGGGCGACCAAGGAGGGGCAGCCCCCACCCCCCGCGAGGAAGGGGGAAATCTCCTCCTCCTTTCCTCGCGTGGGAGCCGCAGCAGCAGCAGCAGTTCCAGCATCCCGTCCAGCCTGCGCCTCGCAAGGGAGGCTGTGCTCCTGGAAGCGGAGAGCGCCTTTCTCCTTCTCAAGGAAGGTCGGGGGCTGGTCCTTCCTCCCTCCCTTCCTTCCTTCTTCCCCCATTGTCTCCCATCTCAGCCTTCTCCGTGGGTCTTTCCCCTTCCTCGCCCTCTTTCCTTGTCCTCTCCCTGAAGGTTGGTGGCGGGGAAGGAGAGCCGCTTGCCTCGTCTTTTCCGGAGCTTGGAATCGAGACCTTCAACCGGCACCCCCAGTCTTGGGAAGCTCTGCGGGGGAAGCGACCGACGAAGGAGTGGAAAGGCCACCATGGGGTGTTTGGAGGAGCAGAGCTTCAGGTAAGGGTGGCCTTCAAAGATGCTGGGTGGGTGAACTGGCGCTTTGGAGCCCTTTCCAAGTTGAGAAGGCTCAACTTTAGAGCTTGGGTCTCCCTTGGCTCGGGGCTGCCTTTCCCAAAAAGTTCTGGGATGCGATTCCATAAGGCTTCTTCTTCTCCTTTCTCTCTCTTCATGCTTACTATAAGGGGGAGTTACTATGGAGAGGCTGAGGATCCCTTATCCAAAAGGGATACTCCAGATTTTAGGGGGATTTGGGAAAATTGCCATATAGCCTACTCTTCATGTATTGATTTACTTACTGTTTTTTAAATTTTTAACCCCACCTTTCTCCCAATATTGGGACTCAAGGCAGCTAACAAGAAAGAAAAAACAATGTAATTTATTGCTTGTATGACATCTATGTAAATGGAGCTCCCACTGGTGCAATGGGTTAAATCCTTGTGTCGGCAGAACTGCTGACCAAAAAATCAGCAGTTTGAATCTGGGCAGCAGGGTGAGCTCCCCTCTGTCAGCTTCAGCTTCTCATGTGGGGGGGTGAGAGAAGCCTCCCACATGATGGTAAACATAAAACGTGCTGATCAAGAGGTCGGCAATTTGAATCCGGGCAGTAGGGAGAGCTCCCATCTGTCAGCTCCAGCTTCTCATATGGGGACATAAGAGAAGCCTCCCACAGGATGGTAAACATGAAACGTGCTGACCAAGAGGTTGGCAGTTTGAATCCAGGCAGCGGGGTGAGCTCCCATCTGTCAGCTCCAGCTTCTCGTGTGGGGACATGACAGCAGCCTCCCACAGGATGGTAAACATGAAACATGCTGACCGAAAAGTCGGTGGTGAGCTCCCATCTGTTAGCTCCATCTCCCCATACTGGGACATGAGAGAAGCCTCCCACAGGATGGTAACACATCTGGGTGTCCCCTGGGCAATGTCCTTGTTGACTGCCAATTCTCTCACAACAGAAGTGACTTGCAGTTTCTCAAGTCGCTCCTGACACACACAAAAAAATCTGTGTAAATGTATTACAATTATATGGGTGTTGTACGGGTTGAGCATCCCTTATCCAAAAGGCTTGGGACCAAAATTGGAGGAATTGAACATATACTATATTTTTAATCCCACCTAAACAGCTAACAAGAAATATGACACAATACACATTCAAACCATGTAAATGTATTACCTGTGTGATACCCATGTGTGACAATGACATGGGTGTCACACAGGTAGGGTATCCTTTATCAGAAAGGCTTGGGAGCAAATTTGGGGGGAAATAACCTATACATGTATTTATTAATTGACTTATTGACTTTATTTTTCAATCCCATCTTTCTTCCTATGTATAGGGTTTCAAGGCAGCTCACAAGAAATATGACACAATACAAATCCAAACCATGTAAATCCTATAATATTTACATGGGTGTTATATAGGTGGAGTATTCCTTACCCTGAAAGGCTAGGGAGCAGATTTCATGTAGTTATTTGTTTGTAGTTGTACTTGTTTATAGTTGTAGTTATTTACAGACTTTATTTTTAATTCCGCCTTTCTCACTGAACAGCTAACAAGAAATATGGCACAATACACATTCAAACAATGTAAGTGTATTACACCCATGTATGACAATGACATGGGTGTCATACAGGTTGAGTATCCTTTATCAGAAAGCCTTGGGACCAAATTGGGGGGAAATTACCCTACACACACACACACACACACACACACACACAGATTTATTGACTTTATTTTTCAATCCCATCTTTCTATCTATACAGGGACTCAAGGCAACTCATAATACAAATCAAAACAATGTAAATAGTACTATTACATTTGCATGGGTGTTATATACTGTAGGTGGAGTCTTCCTTAACCTGAAATGCTAGAGAGCGGATTTCAGACTTGGGGGTGGGGGGAGTTGCTATATCCATGCAGCTATTATTTGTTTGTAGTCGTAGTTATTTACAAACTTTATTTTTAATCCCACCATTCTCTCGATACAGGAATCAAAGCAACTAACCACTAATATGACACAATATAGTAGACTCTTAATTAACTGGAACCCATGGGGATTGGTGGATGCCAGATACATGTAATTTCCAGTTGCTTGAGAGTTACTATTAAAATGAGGCCTAATACTGACCATAAACTCTGTATTGATATGATTTTAATATTGAAGTATAGCAATTAAAAGCAAATCAGGCAAATAAAGACAAGTAACTTCAAGTAACACAGTTAAATTACAGTACTGTAATTTTTATTTAAAGTACTATTTCTTCCAATTTTGCCAGTTGTTTGAGAGTTCCAGTTGCTTGAGTTATGTTTAACGGAGTGTCTACTGTACATATATTTATTTACTTACTGACGGACCTTATTTTTAATTCTTTCTGCTTTGTTCTGATATAGGGACACAAAGCAGATAACAATAAATATGACACAATGCAGGGTTGCTGTGAGTTTTCCAGCCTGTATGGCCATGTTCCAGAAGCATTCGCTCCTGACATTTCACCCACATCTATGACAGGCATCCTCAGAGGTTGTGAGGCAGCTTGCCCTAGATGTGGGTGAAACATCAGGAGAGAATGCTTCTGAAACATGGCCAATATAGCCCAGAAAACTCACAGCAACCCAATGATTTCAGCCAAGAAAGCCTTCAACTACACATTGACACAATGCACATTAAAGCAATATAAATGCATTAAAATATTAATATAAACATTTTAAAAACCCAATCTCTTTGTATCATTCAATCATTCAACATAAAAAATAATAAAATACATTATATGAGAAATGTATAGGGTAACCTGAAATTCATTGATAGGAAACTACAGTATGTGCCTTATATACATAGCCTGAAGGGACAGTATTTTGTAATAACTTTGTTCATCAAAGTTTGTGTACATTGTGACGTGTCCCTATCTCAGCCATCTTTGTGGATGATTTGGGAGCATTTTCAGTTTCCTCATAAGCGATGCTCAGCCTGTTTCTCTATTAATTATGGAGAATGGTTCTGATTAAAGATCAGGTTTCTACCTTTACAAACATCTTGGTTGGAAAATGACTTAATGTGATTCTGCACAGCGTAAACATTTCCATATACAGGCCTGCAGGGGAAAAATATCCCCCTTTTTTTTTTCCTTTTCTTTTTGCACTGTGTTGTCTTGGAGCTTGTCGTTTCATTCTATAAATTGCATTAGCTTGGTTTAACATCTGTCTTGCAAGTGTGGTACCAAAGCAAGCATTTTTGTCTTAAGGAGGTTTTCAGTGAGACGTTGTTGCCCTCTAGTGTTTTGAGACATGGAAGGGTGTTCTGTGGATGTAGGAGTTAAATAAAATTAATTAGAGACCAGCTAATATTGACGCATATATTATGGATACCTTTTTAAAACAACAATTGTGAATCAGCTAAACAGTACGGACATGCATGTGTCCAGTCTGAAAACTTTGACTATTGTGTTGGACTTCTTTATTTTCAAAAAATATAAGCCTTTACTTAGAACAGTGGTTCTCGGTCTTCCTAATGCCACGGCCCCATAATACAGTTCTTCATACTGTGGTGATCCCCAACCTTAAAATTATTTTAGTTGCTTCTTCATAACTGTAATTTTGCTACAGTTATGAATCATAATGTAAATATCTGATATGCAGGATGTATTTTCATTCACTGGACTAAATCTGGCACAAATACCCGATACACCCAAATTTGAATACGGGGGGGGGGGGTTGATTTTGTCACTTAGGAGTTGTAGTTGCTGGGATTTTTAGTTAATCTACAATCAAAGAGCATTCTGAACTCCACCGGCAATGGAATTGAACCAAACTTGGCACATAGAAAATACTGGAAGGGTTTGATGGGTTTTGGAGTTGTAGTTCACCTACCTCAAGAAAGTTCTGTGGACTCAAACAATGATGGATCTGGACCAAACTTGGCACAGATACTCAATATGCCGCAATGTGAACACTGGTGTAGTTTGGGGAAAATAGATCTTGACATTTGGTAATTGTAGTTACTGGGATTTATAGTTCACCTACAATCAAAGAGCATTCTGAAGTCCACCAATAATGGAATTTGGCCAAACTTTCCTCACAGAACCTCTATGACCAACAGAAAGTGAGGTTTATTTATCTGTGGAATGTCCAGGGTGGGAGAAAGAACTCTTCTCTGCTTGAGGCAAGTGTGAATGTTGCAATTGGCCACCTTAATTTAGCACTGAATGGTCTTTCAGCTTCAAAGCCTGACTATTTCCTATCTGGGGGAATCCTTTATTGGGGGGGTGTTAGCTGATATATAAATATACCAGATATATAAACTTCACTTGCTTAGTTTCCAACAGAACGCTCAACCTCTGAGGATGGCTGCCATAAATGAGGGCAAAATGTCAGGAGACAATGCTCCTGGAGCATGGCCATACAGCCCGGAAAGCTCACAGCAACCCACTGATTCCAGCCATGAAAGCCTTTGACAACATAGTTTTGTATAGCTAGGGAAGAACTATGTCAAAGCTGGAACAGTAATTCTTGAAAACAATAGAATGCGAAAGAGGTCTGAGGGATAAACAATACCATATTCTAAACTATCAATCCACAACTCAGTGAAGTGCTATAGACATTTCAACATGCATCCCTAAGTATCTTTATTTCCAAATGAGCAAATGGCATGCATATAATGGATCTCAATAGTGTGCATAGGACAACTCTCTTCATTGCAATGAATTAAATTTGGCCAAAGCCCATGTTTGCTGAGCCACAATGGAAATGCATATGATAGGGAGGCAAAATGTACAGACAGCCCACTGTATCTATGGGTTCAACCAAAAAAATCAAAAAGGCAAATATTGATTTTTGTCATTATATATAAGGGATTCCATTTTACTACATCATTATATATAGTAGTACTTAATCATTCACACATTTTTGGTATTCCATGGGGAGTGGGGTGTCCTGGAACCAAGCCCATATTTAAGCAAACTGTGGGTGCAACCACTCTATAGAATTAGTGCGGCTCGGCCACACTTTATTTGCAATGGATCAATGTTATGGATTCACAAGAGTTGTAATTTTATAAGGTTTTTAGCATTTTCTGCCAAACAATGCTCTTGCTACAACTTCCCACATTCCATAGCATTGATCCATGGCAGATAAAGTGGTATCAAACTGCATTAATTCTACAACACCTTGTGAAACACCTCACTTTGCATTAACACTAC
This sequence comes from Anolis apletophallus, assembly GCA_030556195.1. Taxonomy (NCBI): domain Eukaryota; kingdom Metazoa; phylum Chordata; class Lepidosauria; order Squamata; family Anolidae; genus Anolis; species Anolis apletophallus. Next base: position 76,198,601 of record JARBWK010000012.1, on the reverse strand, counting down.
TTTGTGTATATTAGCCTCATATTTCAGTATCCAATATAAATGTTTAAGACTGGGATTCCAAATTAGCTTAAGTCCAAACACTGTCACGTATCTCTAGATCACATTAGAATAAACCAAAGCAACAACAAGCTGCACATGCCTGAGATTAAGTAAAAACTGATTGCACTTTGCTCAAATGCAGTGTGGTGCTTTGAAATGTTTCAGAGAAAGCAGAATGGTGCACCTTGAAAACCAAAACACGACTACCTTGGGCAGATTTTCTTGCTTATGTAGTTGTTTATTCTTCCTCACATAATGCTGCTTGTTTGCATAACGTGTTGTCGACCTCTGTAATGGTTTCTTACATACCATTGCAAGGGTATCTCTATAGCCAAACCAATCTTACTCTGTCTTAAGAGCAATACTGTTTGTTCATCTCTGAGTGTTATGTTTGACTGTCAGGTTTAGTATATTGTCTGTGTGTACAAGAGGATGAAGAGCTGAATTCAATGTTATTTGTATGCTGAAAGGACCAGCAAAAAAAGATTATGATCCTAGATGCTCATCTCTTAGTATTTGTCTATCAAATCAAATGCTTGTGATTCAAGCCAAGAAAAATATATCTAAACATTATACATGTACTTTTTCATTATTAATTTACCAGAATTATTATTTTTGCATTATTAATTTACCACCAAAGCCTTTTTAAGACAAAGGGCTTCATTGGAAATACATAAAAGATAATGTAGGTTATATGGACTTGTATATGGGACTTGTATAAAGTTGTTGATTCGAATCCTCGGAGCAGGATGAGCTCTCACTGGCAAACTAGCAGTTCAAAAACTAGCAGTTCAAACTAGCAGTAAGTACTGCTTCTGTGGGAAGGTAACAGCACTCCATTCAGTCATGCCGGCCACATGACCTTGGAGGTGTCTACTGTAACAACGCTGGCTCTTCAGCTTAGAAATGAAGATAAGCACAATACCCCCTCCCCCCCAAGTCGGACACGACTAGACAATGTCAAGAGAAATCTTTAACTTTAATTTTTATATGGGTGTATTGTGATTCTGATTTGAGTGATCCTTTTACACCAGTATAATATGAAATGGTTTCTGTTTTGTATTTCACTTCTTTCTGTTTGTTTCACTTCTGCAAAATTAATTATTCTAAAAAATAGTTTGCCATTAATTTGATAAAGTGCAATGATGTTTTAACACTTGTGCAGAAATCTGAACTCTCTCTCTCTCTCTTTTCCCTTCTAGCATATATTTTCTGTGAATTGTGCTGAAGATATACACGCTGCAATGGTGACATAAGCTGCTAAACTGGACTGGGAAATTTTTGAAACTTCTCTCTTCACTCCAAATGTTGCTGCTCTTGGAAGCCATCTAAGGAATGACTTACAACATGACTTTTGTTGTGAAACTACATAGACATTTTCAGCGAACAGTTATACTGCTGGCCACTTTTTGTATGGTGAGCATAGTTATTTCAGCATACTATTTATACAATGGCTACAAACAGGAAAATGAACTTTCTGAGATCAATTCAGAGGTTGAATGTGGAGATCTTCCCATCTTACAACCCTACAAGACAACAGCTTGGAAAACAATAAAACCCGCTGATCCCCTAAGGACCGATCCTGTAGTGCTGGTGTTTGTGGAAAGCCAGTATTCCGCCCTTGGTCAAGACATAATAATGATTTTGGAATCTAGTAGATTCCAGTATCATATAGAGATTGCTTCTGGGAAAGGTGACCTTCCCGTACTTATAGATAAAAACAAAGGCAAGTATTCTCTCATAATATATGAAAATATTTTTAAGTATGTGAATATGGATTCCTGGAATCAAGGCCTTCTACATAAATACTGTGGAGAATATGGTGTAGGGATGATTGGGTTCCATAAGAGCAGTGACAACACTTTGCAAACTTTTCGGTTAAAGGGTTTTCCTTTCTATATCCATAGCAATGTGGGAATTAAGGATTGTTGCATCAATCCTCATTCTTCTCTGCTCCATATAACTAAATCGTCTAAATTCGATAAAGGCTCTTTGCCTGGAAATGACTGGACTGTTTTCCACATAAATCATTCAGCATATGAACCTGTTATATTTGCAAAGGTAAAAGCACCCGAAAACCTCCCTCCACCTTTAATTAAAAATGCTCTCCATGCAACTATCATTCATGACTTGGGTCTTCATGATGGAATTCAGCGTGTCCTTTTTGGCAACAACTTGAACTTTTGGCTGCACAAGCTCATATTTATAGATGCTGTTTCATTCTTGACTGGAAAAAGGCTTATGTTGCCTTTGGATAGATACATTCTTGTTGACATAGATGACATCTTTGTTGGAAAGGAAGGAACAAGGATGAAAGCCAATGATGTTCAGGTGAAGTATGACAAGAACACCTCATATGATGTGCAAATTTTATTTGGGAACTCTAGTTATTTACTTTCACCATTATTATATTGCAGGGCTAAAATGAAAAAAGAAATCATTCCATTCTGCCATGTATTTACCTTTGATACAGAGCACTCAACTCAGGTGGTACAATCCAGAAACTAGTTGAACTGTTCGTTCTTAAAAACCGTTTCAAAGGGGTTAAAATCTAACATCTCTCATATCTTGCATGCTTTTATACATTTCTGCTATGTTCCACTATTTAGTGTTTGTTTCCAAGTGAAAACATGTTGTAAACTTCCTGATAACAATTGCCCCATTTCCTTTATGGGTTTAGATTCGCGGTTCTCAACCTGTGTGTCCCCAGATGTTCTGGCCTTCAATTCCCAGAAATCCTAACAGCTGGTAAACTGACTGGGATTTCTGGAAATTGTAGGCCAAAACACTTGGGGACCCATAGGTTGAGAACCACTGGTTTAGCTATAAATATGATTTTAAAGAAATGGATACTAGAGCTATACACAGTATTTTCTACTTTGGTTTATATCTGGACTTCTTCACCTGTGCCCATTCATAGTTAAATACAGTTCCAAGTAAATACAGTGCAACAGTTCCAGTTGTATAAAATATTTATACAAAAAACTTATGATATTCCCAATTCTATTTGAAATTCCTGCCCTAGTGACCCCGATTTTGACTTTTGACTTTAAGGTTTTTTTTTTTCACCCCCACAACCACAATATCAATTCCCTGGTTCTTCACCCTCACATCAAAATACTGCAGTCTACCTTGATCTTCATTAAAATGTAGGTGGCTCAATTTATAAACAATATAGGAATTTTAATAGGAATTGTATACTACATTTGAAAAAAATTATTAGTATCTGGAATTGTCTGAGGAGGCCAACTAGTCCTCCTTACTTTATATTGTGATGGAACATGCTTAACTAGAATATTAAAAAATACCTACACTACACATTCAGCCAGCTCTATGTGTCCACAGACTGCAAAGCGGACCAGATAGTGCAGCACTGTTACTATTGCAAGGGACATCTTGCTCCAAAAAGGTATGGAGCTTAACAGAAGACTTTTATTCCTATAGGACCAGGCTATACTTCTTAGGCTCTGCCTCTTTCCACACAGTGAGAACCCTTAAAGGCACAGAATTTTGGCTTGAAGCCTAGTGCTCTCTGTCTCTCCAAACTTAGGTTGGGTACATTAATGGTCTGACACCAACTGCAGCAATGGTAGAACTTTAAAAAAATGGTGTGCTATCATACAATTTAACCACATGTTTTTGCAAGCGTCCAAGGATGCTTGCAGTAGGGTTGATCCATGGAGCCCCACGATGTCCATCACACAATGCACACTCCTTCCAACAGGGCTCTGTCAATCAACTGTGGCGCAGGCATCCTATGATACTTCACCCAGAACACTGGAAGCATGTAATGGGGAAGCATTGCTATGGGTGAGGTGGGGCACAGGGCAATGGGATTGCCCCACTACCTTGTGGATTTGCCATGGAGGCTGGCAAATCGCCCTGCTGGCCCTCATCAATGTGATGAGGTCTTTAATGTGTGTCATCACTTTTATGAATTGAACTTTTAAGACATATGGGTTTTTTTCTTGTTATAGTTGGTTTTGACAGGTCAATGAATGGGGGAAGGTAGTTCAGCATTGGTACCCTGAAACTATGGGGACAAGAATTTTAACTCTGTAGTAAAAAACAGAGCCGTGGCCTTTAATAAATTTACATCTTCCAAGTTGCAGTACTCAGGAAAATGACCAACCTGGGAGCATATGGTAGATCCTTGATATCTGCTCAGATTTGGTTCCAAGACACTCCACTCCCTCATCTGAGGAAACCAGAATCCAATCATATACAAGTGAATTGTAAAATAGTATCCCTTACACCAAATGACAAAATCAATGTTTGCTTTTAGAATTTATTTTTAATATTTTCAAGCCATGGATGGTGGATTCTCTGGATGCAGAATCCATGGATCTGGAAGGCCAATTCTATTTTGCTCCAACTTGGGTTCTGGGATGTAATTTGACAGAATCCGAGATGTAATATGAAGGAATCCACTCTTAAGCTGTTATTGATTCCATCTACAGGATAACCTTTATCAAAATATTACTTTATGTGCCTCACTCTGAATTGTTTACCATTTCTAAGAGCAGTTGGGTTCAGAGGTAAAAAGTTCCTTCTGAAAAATAGATTCCTAACTTGGTACTAAGGTATGCTATAGATATAGACACAGTTTTGCCATGTTATCTCATTCATTCTCTTTCCAAAGTCCCAAGGTGACTGTGGCTGTAGCACTTTTTCCACTACAGTGAAGGTGAAGTGAAGTGCAGCTATCTCATTTTGAAAAATGAGGATAAATTTAAGGACACATTGATTGCTTTTTAACATAATGGGTATGTGTTCTCTTGTAATATGATTGCTGCCAAAATATGCTCAGATGGATCTCATTCTCCATAAATATCTCCTCTGTACAAAACTTGGATTGGGGGGGGGGGGGAGGGTGAAATCTGCTAAAGTGCCATACGTGTAGATTCTTCTCAGCAAGCTATAAAGTACAGGCATAATAATCTTTGGGAACAATGCATCAAAGGCTCCATTGCATTCAGTAGGGTTAGCAAAACTACTAGTATAAAGCATGCCCTCGTTAGGACTTTTATTTCTTGGCTTATCAAACCATTTTGCTTATTCAAAGCATTAATTTATTGCCCTGCCCCTTGAACCCCCAAGGGCTCCCAAGCAGATAGACAAATAAAAATAAATTAAAACAATATAAATATAGAACATTTAAAAACACATTAAAATACTCTTTTAACACTCCTAAAAGCAGTACAAAAACAATCCTAGAATCCGTTTTCAAAGCAGTTATAATATCAGTTTAAAACTTTAAATGTCATACAGAACAGCACTGTTTTGAGTTCCAGCTGGAAGATTACAAAATGATGAGGCCATCCTAGTTTCTTTGTGTAGGAAGTTCCAAGGTTTTGGGGAGCTACTACAGAGAAATCCCTGCTATGTGTACCCACCAACCTAAAATAGTTTAAGTCAGGAGTGGTCTAGATGCCATTGCGGTGGCTCTAATTGCCAATTTATTGCCCTTGACACATTCCAGAAACTACATGGAATGCCAAAGTGCTCTCCTACGCTGCAGAAGTCAGACATCTACTCCTGATTTTGATAAAGAACAGTATTTTCAATTGTTAAAATAAGATCAAAAGTCTGCATCTGATTTAAAAATAAACCACCAATTCTGGAGGCTTCCAAGAAAAGGAAATTCACCTTTTTACGACAGAAAAAGGACATTCCAAGGAGTATGGAGAGGCCTTGGACCCCAGCAAAAGCTATTAAGGCAATGTGGCCTCAGGGTTGTATTTTGCTTGCCCGTGGCTTAATTTAAGCTTTAACATGTCAACATATGTCTGAACTGGAGCATTGTGCAGGTACATATTGTGACAGTTCACATATACTGTAATTCTAAACTAAAGTTCAGGTGAGCACTGGCTTGTTGTTTATGATCTTGATGCTCATTCAGACTATTGGATGTCTTCTGCTTCATGTTTGTTTTAATATGTGACCCAGCCCAGAAACCCAACATACACAGTGGCTTTATGACAATAATCCAGAATTCTAACAACCAAATACATTCACTGCATGCACACTATACATGATAAGTCTTGTCACTAAGAACTGCTTGCATATTTAGGAATAACGTTTTTGGTGGAATTAAAACTTCAATCTCAAATATAATGTTTGACTTTCCCCCATATGAATGTATGATGGAGATTATTGTGTTATGCACTATCAAGCCTGCTTCAATTTATGGCAACCCTAAAACATCCAAAAAGTCCTGTTATTAAGAGACCTGCTCAGATCTTTCAAACTGTATTAAAAGGAAAACAACTCAATGTGTATATTTATGTATACACTGACCTCGTGTATAAATTGAGGGCAGGTCTTGGAGCCAAAATTATGGCTGTTGATATTATCTTTGGATAAGTCAAGGGTCATTCCACAGAGATAGGAAAACACCAATACTGCCTTGGGGAGACAGCCATCATAGCTGCCGCCATTTCCCTGCCAAAGCATTCAGTCTGGATCTACATTGCCATATAATCCAGTTCAAAGCAGATAATGGGAATCAGAAAATGGATTACATGTCAGTGTAAATGGGACATCAGAAAGGCCAGAAGTCATGCCATAGTGTAAGGAGTGGGGGAGATTGGTGCTTGTTTTAGGTTTTCCCAGAAATGTACTATCCTCTTGCTTTTTGCCACTCTTCTCGGAGAAAGGGATGGCTCTTTTTCTGATAAAAGTTAAGGTACAGTATTCACACTTATCTATGATAAGTCAACCTAGATTTTTTTACTAAAAGTTCTAGACTTATATCCAAATATATGTAGGATAATTACATCAGACAATGTTAAACTAGCATATTTAAAACCAATCTACATGGTCTTTTTACTATAACTTCTATCACTGTGTTCTGCTAAAGGCAGCTAAAATTTTTGCAAAGGACAACTTCTCCCCAAAGGGATCTCAGTGTGAAGAGAATCCAAGCCTAGAAAAACAAATAAGCAGAAATCATAAGTTACAGTATGCACCTCTAATAAATGGCCAGTGTCGCCTTCTAGGCCCTTGGTCAAGACCTCCCTTGATAAACCACAACAGCCGCTGAGGGCCAACAGGTTTATTTAGAATAAAGGTATAGGAAAGAGGTTGAAAGCAATCTTATAGTGCTTTCAATAGCAGCAACACACAGGATTCAGCAGGGAGTAAATAGTCCCGTAGCAAACAGGAATCAGCCGGAGGCAATCAGGAACAAAGCTGGATTCAAATGCAAAGGAAGTCTCTTTCAGATTCAAGCTGGATTAAGTGGCAGGGAAAGTCCTTTCAGGAGCAAGCAGGGACGTAGCAAGGAATCAAGACTTCGCCCAAGCAGGCTAGATCCGAGACAGCCAGAGTGCTGACAGGCAATTGTCCTTAGGTAGGCCCGGTGGCCTTTCTCAGAGATCCATAGTCCTGGAAGCGTCATTGGCACGAGATAAAGCTCCGGGCCAACCCCAGATGGATATACTGTTCAGGCCCTTTGATCTTGGTCATGTAACTTTGCATCGAGTGTCAAAGTGGGCATGATGAATGGTAGCTGTTGTTTTAACTACCTCAGCTCTTCAAGAATGTAAACCTAATTAGCAACTCCAGCTGCAGAAAGGAGTTAGGCCTTTCTCAGTCCTGGGCCTCTCCGCTTATCGCCTGGGATGGTTTTGGTAACCTTGACTGATTCACCCTGCTTGCATCGTACCAGGTTCTTGTGAGAGAGACAGGCAGGCCTGGAGTGAATCTTAAAGCCATCATGGCTACAGTATTGTTCATGGGGAACTGAGGCCTGTGAGGCTTGGAGCCTGACAGCCAGTTATCAACTCTCCTTGAAGGATACTCTCCATAATACCCAACTGGGTTGTGAACTAGATCCAGGCAGATTTAGATGAATCAATGGATTTGATTTCCCCAGTTCTGGGAGAGGCTAAACAAATTACTCAGGATGTGAAGTTTATAATGGCTACTGTCCATGTTGGCAAAAATTGTAAGCTAAACCCTGTGGCAGCACCAGGTTGGAATAAACTACATATCCATCTTCCTCTGACTTCCTTTGATTCCTTTGACAATTGAATTTAAAAAGCCAATGGGATTTTACCCGATATAAATAGGAGTATAGTGTCTAGATCCAGGGAAGTCATGCTACCCCTCTATTCTGCCTTGGTTAGACCACACCTGGAATCACACTGTGTCCAGTTCTGGGGTACCACAATTTAAGGGAGATGTTGACAAGCTGAAATGTGTCCAGAGAAGGGCAACTAAAATGATCAAGGGTCTGGAGAACAAGCCCTATGAGGAGTGGCTTAATGAGATGGACATGCTTAGCTTGCAGAAGAGAAGGCTGAGAGGAGACATTATAGTCATGTATAAATATGTGAGGGGAAATTATAGGGAGGAGGGAGCAAGCTTATTTTGTGCTGCCCTGAAGAATAGGACATGGAACAACAGTTTCAAAGTACAGGAAATGAGATTTCACCTGAACATTAGGAAGAACTTCCTAATTATGAGTGCTGTTCGGCATTGGAACTCTCTGCCCGGAGTGTGGTGGAGGCTCCTTCTTTGGAGGCTTTTAAACAGAGGCTGAATGGCCATCTGTCAGAGGTGCTTTGAATGTGATTCTCCTGCTTCTTGGCAGGGGGTTGTTCCTGGATGGCCCACGAGGTCTCTTCGAACTCTATGGTTCTATGATTCTCTGTACTCCAGAGATTTTCATCTTCCTTGGTCTCTGGCTGTTAAGGAAAACTGGATGAGTCACTGAATGTGAAATCCCTTTGTAAACATTCTTAATAAATTAATTGATTTACCAATGCAAGTTGTACTCACCTCTGATGAAATTCCTGTAACTTTCTATTTATTTAGACATAGCACAAGTTCTATTTTCAGTGTGTTCCATTTAACAGAAGTGAAACATATATTTGTATAACTAGCTATGACCTTTGATAAAAACAGTTTGTCTGCTCTTCAGCTTTTTTCTTCCTTTTTAAGATAAATCTAGTGATAAAACAGATGGTGAGAGGGTTGCTTATAAAACTTGAAAATAGTTTATCAGAATTATTTATTTATGACTTTAACTGTATGTTCTCAGAATACCAAAAAGGTGTTTAAAATAGCTGAGAACATAAGATGCATATATACAGAGGAAGTAAAGCTATAACCCTCAATACTTTTTGCTCATTAATTGCAGGATGTAAAGTTTTACTTAAGGGAAAGAGTTTGATTACATTCATATCAAATGTACTTGATATTCTTGATACAACATTAACAAGATTTTCAGATTAGCTATTCAGGTTAATTGTGGTACTTTACAATTATGGGATGTGTGTATGTGTCCTGCTTTAGATGTAATAGAGCTTAGTGCTTCCTACACATTTTCACATAATTGTATCCTTTGTTACATAAGCAGTTCAGTCCAGGCAAATAATAGCTAACATGCACTCCGTATGTAAATGCAAGTTTAATTTCTTAAATATCCCATTAAGATGCATATCCCTGATTTGCTCATTTTAAAGGCAGTATAAAACTTTTCCTTCATTGCAAATCCTAGTTTTGAGCCAGTCAGAGATGAGAGCATTTAAAATTATATTAATTTCACAGAGAGAATTAAGTGCTTAAGTGCTTGTGTGAGTGATTCACTCTGAAATCAATGAAATTAAGAAAAATGTTTTCACTTTTGCTTCCAATTTGGAATGTGGAATTTATGTGTAGAAACCCAATATGTGGCATATTACACAAATACATGATGGTCCCATTCAAATAGTGATTGATTTTAGATAATTTGGGATGAATCCTGGTGGGATTTATATAATTGTTCTCTACTCATCCATTCCATATGGAAGACATAGGAAACTGTTGCTTACATTTTAAAAAAAACCATACAATTCTGCATTATGTACAAAATTAAGGAAATGTTATTCTAACTTAAGGCAATTAAAACAATCCAGACTTCCATTTTCAGATTGTGGTTTAATCGGCTTTATATGAAACCATCACTTTATAAGTTCATTATAAAATCACAGCTTACCTTTTCACTCTTGCTTTTGCCCATAAGGGAGGGAGGAAAAGGATGTGTGGTGGCTTACGTCTTGCCAAGGCTTCACCTAAATAATTATTTAAGAGACAATCATCTGGACTTGATCAGTCTGTTTGCTCCATTTAGGAACATATGTACCCTTATTTTATCATGCAACAATATAGTGTAGTCAATTATCACAAATGAAGCATTTTAAAAACAGAAGTAGACACTGGCATAGCAACACATCTATCCATTTAAACAGGATATTAAAGATGTGGCAAGGTGCATACTGTGATGTACATATCAAAATGTGGCTTGGAGATACAAAAGAAGCCATATTACATTATAGAGTACAGTCAAAATTTAAAAAAATCTCTTTAAACCTTAATGCATTTTTGAAGGTAATGCATTCTATTAAAGATGTTAACGATGCCTGATGCAATACAACATTATTATTAGTAGTATAGGTGTTCACATCAGCATAACGACACATGCGATGTGAATGTAATCAATGAAAAAAATAGTATTTGTGTGCATCTCAACTATTTATTTATTTATTTCGTATCAAAAGCATTGCCTAAATTAGTATAAAACTGATAAAAATAGAAGGAACACAAGCAGCTAAATATCTTTTGACCACAAACAGGCAACAGCGACTGAATTGTCTGTAGCCTCAAACAATTCTTCCTCTGTACATGAGGCAGGACATTGCGGACAAGCATACAGATGTGGAGTTGTCTGTTCAGCTCCACAGTCACACTGTGCCAGGTTGTCTTTTGATCTGCTCACTCCACTTCTGAGTTTGTTCAGGGGCTTCCAAGTTGCCCATTCTTGGTTTGCCCATCAGAGAAACTATGCCCTCTAATATCATTTTAAGAGGACCACAGCCAAGAAAATGTTATATTATTCATGCCCTTCATGGGGGCATCCCATAGGCATCTGTGGGCCATGGTAGGAACAGAATGTCCAACAGATGATGTAGCATGGCCTTTAAAAAAAACCTGTATCAGTATACTAACTAGGAACTTAAGGAATTGTGTGGGCGTGTCTTTAGGATAACCTCAGTGTACAGTGGCATCAAATGGATGCAAGTGTCAGGAAATATTTGTCCTCGGTCTCTCCCTGAAATATTGCTAAAGGAAAGTAGGCACATTGCAGTAATTACCAACTCCAGGAGAAGTGTTGTCATGGAGTGAAAGGATCAGTGCTTTGAACACTGCAGAGCTAGAGACCAGCACTAAGGACTCTGAATGCAGTAATGGAGCCAAGAACACTTGAGTCTGAATGAGCCGCATTCACTCTGATTCTTCAGTGCTTTTAAATTCTGGAGTGCTTGGGGAACAAAAGAATCTAACACCCAGTAACCAGAGAGGAAATCTTTCTCATGTTTCCCCATGTTCAGGCTTCTTGGCAGCATGGCATTCTAGCAAATATATTTGTGAGTGAATTGTTTTGGACTTCCCTTTGTACTGTTTGACATTTGAAAGACAAATTATAGCATTTGCTTGCCCTATTATGCATTTCATTTTTGCCTAAAATTAGAGTCTTTTGAGAGAATTTGCCAGCAATCCCTGTTCTCACTCCTTCCTACTATAAAGAAATAATATGCCAGCAAACCTCCATTTACCTGGAGTTAAGGTTCACTAAGCACAATCTTACCTCTGAAAGGATGTATATAATGATTCAAGAACAATTACATTGAAAATACAGCTGAGGAGGATCTCCCACCAACAGTCATTAATTATTACTATAGACAATAATACATATGCTAGAAATTTACTGGAGAGGGCATTGATGAGGCAATATTTGGAAGTCATGTAGGAAAGATTCACCAAGATTCAAATCATCCTGTCTCATTATAGGGCTACATACACTCTCTCTTCTTATTCTCTTGTGGGTTTGAAAGAAGAGATTACAGAAGCCTTTTCTTCCCACTTTTCTTAAGCCCATTTGTATGTTATCAAACCTAGCAAACTCCATCAGCACTAGTTGTTTTCATAAAAGCCAACTCCAAATGACACTAAGGTTAACACATGATAAGGTTAACATAACATCAGCGTACTTAATGCTAACATTAGTTCTGGGTTCAGGGATAATTAACCAAAAAGAGAAATTGCAAGCTGCCCAACTCTTCCTGTCATTTGTGCAAGAGGCCGGGGGAGATATGGTCACCAAATGTGCAGGTTTTCTAAACCTTAATCCACTAATTGTGGGATTTTCCACACTTTCAATCCCACCAGTGCTACCAACTGTAAGGGTTCTCCCAAGGAATCCCACCACTGGGCCAAATGCAGGGCTTCTACCCTTTCACTCACTAAATTTCAAGTTTCTCATTGTAAACACTGCAATTTCCATGGATGCGGGCTTTCCATAATCCTCACCTCTACCACAATGTTGCACCTGTGTGACATCCATTGTAAGGTATATCTAAATGCCCATAAGATACATGTGCCCCCAGTGGCACAATGGGTTAAAGCCACTGGGGGAGAGCGCAGATGAGCTCCCTCTGCGGGGACATGAGAGAAACCTGCCACAAGGATGGTAAAAACATTTTTTTAAAAACCATCCGGGCATCCCCTGGGCAATGTCCTTGCAGTTGGCCAATTCTCTCACACCAGAAGCAACTTGCAGTTTCTCAAGTCTAGGACATGGAGCAATGGCTTCAAACTACAGGAAAAGAGATTCCACTTGAACATTAGGAAGAACTTCCTAACTGTGAGAGCTGTTCAGCAGTGGAACTCTCTACCCGGAAGTGTGGTGGAGGCTCCTTCTATGGAGGCTTTTAAACAGAGGCTGGATGGCCATCTGTTGGGGGTGCTTTGAACATAATTGTCCTGTTTCTTGGCAGGGGGTTGGATTGGATGACCCATGAGGTCTCTTCCAACTGTGATTCTATGATTCTATGATTAAGTCATTCCTGACACGAAAAAAGTAGATACTGCCATCTATTTCAGTGTTGCCACCACAGATGGTGTGGTGGCAGCATTTTCTCAGAATACAAATTCTCAGATAGATGGTGTTTCCAGAAGACAAAATTTATTAAAATGAAAACAAATATTTATTTACAAACAGCAGAATCAAAGCAACATATTTATTACATTTAAAACACCACATATGCTCTTTCACACTCCACTCAAGTTAACACTAACCACTTTTACTAACCACTCAATTCCAACTCCCTTCTCTCACTCCACCCCTTGCCTAATTACAACACTTCTCAATCTCTTTCCTAACTAGTCACTTCTTTAACTGAGCTTCCTTCTCAAACAGAGCTCTTAGCTGTCACCCACCAGCCTCATGCAAATCTCCGCAAAACATTCAACCCGTCAGCATTCACTTCAGCACTTCATCCTCTCCTCCCTCCTTTAGCTCATATTCTAATATTCAATCCATAAATCAAGCAAGATTTTCAAATACAAATATGTGACATCACATGGGAGCTCTGTGCAGTGTGGACTTGGCAAGATGCAAGAATTATTGATGTCTTGCTAAATAATTTAGTGTCATGTTCAAATGAGGTCCATTTATTAAAATAACTGGAACATCTGCTGGGCAGCTTTTCATAACTTGTATCGACAACTGATTTTTTTTAAAGAAAAGAACCTGACTGAACAGTTTAATTATACACACTAACTTTTTTTTACATATATAAATTCACTGATCTCTGTTTGTAGAATTTGAGTGCTCTTGACAGACCTGATGAAATGGGACACCCATTTGATATATCAAATTAACTCATTTTATTTATTTTAGCTATAGGCTAAAAAGTTACAAATGTAACCATCAATAAAACTGAATAGAATAAAGTAAGCAGCGATAAGATAACAAATAATACAGAGATCCAAAACATATGGCATTATTTTCAGAATTTAAATTGGACGTTGCCACTGTTTTTTGCCTAAAGCAAGATTTCAAAGTGAATTTGGAGGTTTCTGCCTTCTCAAAGCATCACAGAAATTTTGAAAGATACACTGAGTACAATAAGATTAACACGGTTTCTCAGGAGGGTTCCACATATCCCTAATAGTGATTATTTCCTCTGTAATAAAGCCATGCAGTCTTATTTGGACCATGTAAGGTTGAAACTATTGTATCTTACATTGGTCAGTGGCTTCTTCAGGATGATACTAAAGTGAACATGTGTATCCATGGAACAATGCTTCTAATATATTTATTTATTATTTATTATTTACGTCATTTATATTCCGCCTTCCCACCCCACAGGGGACTCAGGCCGGATCACAATGCACATATACAGACAAACATTCAATGCCATTGACATACAACATATATAGACAGACATAGAGGCAATTTAACATTCCAGAAATCAGTTAAATTTAGCCTCCCCACAAAGTGGTACCTAAATTTCCTACTTGACAGATGCAACTGTTTTTCGGGTTGCAAAGGTTGACGAGCTACACAAATTGGTTGAGAGCTCACCCCGACCCGGGCAGGCCTCGAACTCATGACCTTCTGGTCAGTAGAGATCTTATGCAGCTGACACACAGCCAGCTGCGCCACATTCCAGTCAATAGCAGTATTTTAGACTTAGAGTTCCCCATGGCGCATTGGGTGATAACCCAATGAGGCTGAACTCAGAGCTGTAGCCAGGGGGTAGAGGGGTGGGGGTGGGGCTCACACACACCCCAAAAAATCTTTCAGGTTAAAAAACCTAGTTTACTCATGAACTTTAACTAATTAACCAAGTCCCCATGCTAAGTCTATGAGAAGCAAAAATTCAACTGATTTAATGAAGTCTATATAAAAGATAGAATAAACCATACTAGTTAAATTATTTTGTGTTATGAAACTGCTCTTCATGATTCACTATTTTTTTAATCCCCCCCGCCCCGCCCCCCAAAATTCTGTCTACAAAGCTGGCTGATGTGGTTTCGGCCTGCGTGGATTGCCTGAACTCTTCCCCTGTTGTTGGCTGGTGTGGATTATTCGAACTACTCCATGGAGTCTGGGGTCAATCTGATGCATTTCTTCTCTGGACTGGTGTGAGATTTTTGTATAGGTATAGATGAGTTTCCAGTCTTGCCTGTTGGAGCTATGATGAACCTCATGAATCAATGAGAGTTAAAGTGCCAGGTGGCCAGGAGACAGGTTCCAATTCACTATCACATCTACTCATGAATAAGCTTCATTAATATATAACTTCGCAGATAAATTCATGGTTCACAAGAAACCATAGAGTTCCCGATTTGCATGTAACATCAAACCATAGAAGACAAAAAAAGGAAATGTGGTCTAAGAAGTGTTGAATGAAACCCAAGACTACTTCACTTAATATCAAACCAAGATTTAATGTTATGTATGTTTGACATGCTCCACCAAAACAGTCTCTTCTGTTATCTGATTCTGTTGTCTCCTATTGAATTTTTTATGGATCCTGTTCAGTTTCTATAGTGAGTAGTACAGAAATCGAAAAAAAATTGAAATATAGCGTGGCTATGGGATTCTGGAAACAATACTGTTTCCAAGCCCTGTGCACGCTGTATCAAAAATGCATCAAAAATGAGTGCTTAAATGTATTACTTACAGTGAACAACTTAAGGTCATTTAAAATAAATCCATAAAATATGGTATGATGTGACACTTAAAACCTCCTGAAACTAGTATGGGAAAAGTGCACTACACCATATTTGTCTGCCTATTGGTCATAGTATAGCCCGTGGTGAGAGATACTAGGAGGTATAGTTCAGCATTGTCTGGAGTGCTGCATTTTGTTATCCTGGGCCCGTGCAGGAAAATAAGATTGCTGAATGAAAACTCCAGATAGGCTCATGTTCTTGGGGATAAAGTTTAGCTTGGATGTCTTAATTTTATGGTAGGATGCTGTGACTTGTTGTTTTGACCTCTGTCTGTATAATAACCTACCTAATGACAAAAAGCAATGACAATAACACATTCTTTGTGACATGTAGCAATTGCATATTATTCTTATTTGAGCCCTGAGAGCCATAATCAGATTAGTTAATGAGTTCACATTTCATAGCACTTTGAAATTTGACTGTTTGTAGCAGCTATAAGGTCAGAGATGAGAGTGTCCAGGAAAATTGAAATGCTACCCCACTGTTTTTTATTATCTGTTTTTAATGTCTACTGTGGCCATTTGTTATCTTATATTGTGACTTCCAATCTGGCAACATAAACTGCTGAAGGTCATTTGCTGGCAACAATTGATATATTGCAGATTTTTTCCAACCTGGCAGTCTGCAGATGAATTAGATTACAGCAGGTAAATGCTGCTCATCCACCATAGTTGATACCATCTTGGAGTGATGGGATTTGAAGTCCAACATATCTGTGGTGTGCTGGACTGGAAAAAGGAGTGCTATAGAGTTACACAGGTGATATAATTTATATTTGCAATGTGCATTACAAATATCTGATTGGTCACAGTTGACTGTTCCTGTTCCAGAAGCTGGAACACACCTTCAGGAAATATACAGTGCTGTCTTCTGCACTCAGTTTTGTATATGTGTATAAGGACAATATTTGTGATGTAAGAAAGTGATATACGGGTGGCTGTTGTCTTTTATTGGAACTGGGGTAGGAAGTACGACTGAAACAAAGACCAAAACTGTCTTAACTGGACCACAGCCAGTTTCACCAGGCATGGTAATTCTCTTTCTGAAATATCTCCATTATATCTAGCTTCTCTTTCGAAAACCTGAATTCCTTGAGAACTGAACAATAACAAGTAATATACATTTACTGCTATAATAGGGGTTATTTTGTTGTTTGTTTTCTGTTCCTAATGATATCTCTAAAGCCTAAAAACTTGAAGTTCAACTGCTAGAAATGTTTTATGATCTGGAAAGCAGGTGGACACATGCATATGCAATGAATCTTGAGTCTAGTTTTCTCTGCATTATCCTTTGGAAACAGTGCCGATATAAATATGTAAGTCATTCTCTGCCATACACTCTCTGTGAAACTGGAAGTTTTTACTGTTTTGGAAGAGAGATGTTTTCTAGCCAGTGCCTGCCCACCCCCTATCTCAGACTAAGCATGGTATCAAAACTAGGATAAAGACTGGCCAAGATCTTCAGAGTCTGTTGAATCCATTATGCACTTAGCTCTTTGCAGGACTTGACCCAGAAAAGCAGACAGGGATAAAAACAGATGGAAAGAAATCTAGATAAAAATCAAAGACAGAACAAATAATCAGATGAAACCACTTTGAATCTCTTAGATTAGGCATTCTATAATTGTTCCCCAAGCTAAAGTTCCTTATCTATTCAGCTGTTTTAATAGACAGAGCAAGGAGGTATCATTTTATTCCAGGCATCAGGATTATGTGCCCCAGACCTAAACTGTATATCTCCAGCATTTTTCAGATAAAACCAGAACATATGTGGCCAAACAATGTCAGTGTCAGCAAAATGGCAAAAGTTATTAATGAGGAACAACAGACAAGTTAGATGTTGCTATCATTTGTTTTTGCTTGTGCCTACTGGGAAGGGCAAGATTCTGTTCTCTCCTCTCTCCTCTCCACTGCTGAATTAACTGAGTGGAAATTACTTTTGTACATTGAACTCTATTTGCAGCAGTTGAAACAAGATGAGGGACACTTTCACACTTAGTAGAAATGTGTGCCAAAGTGGTTTTTTTAACATATGCTTTGGCACACATTAATTTTGGCATACATGCTTTGTCCCCACACCCCCACCCAAAACCTGAGCTTTTGGGAAGGGGGGTTAGATACCCTCCTAGTAACTACAAGAAGGGCACCCAGACACTCCACCTCCCCCCCCCCAAGGCCTTTAAAACTTTTTAAAAACTTACTGGCCACCATTACACTGTTCTGGCAGTTCTCCTGGCACGTAGAAATGATTTTGCTCCCCCCCCCCTTCCCGTCTTTTGGCACGTCATTTCTATGTGTCAGAAGAACTGCTGGAGCAGCATAATGGCAGCCTGGTAAGTTTTTTTAAAAAAATTAAGGCTTTTGGGGGGGGTTGAAGAGGGGTGGGTGCCCTCTCAATTCTCCAGGCTTATGGAGCCCAAATAAGCAAGAAGGAAAATGGGGACTAACCCCCAAGTAGTCCCAGGACTACCTGATAGTCAGTCCCCAAAGGCCTAATACCCCATTAGACCCGGGCCTTTCAGGAAGGCCCAAATCTAATGGGCTATCAAATTAATTCAGGACAAAGCAAAGCTTATCTGCTTTGTCCCAAATTACCATATTTACTCGAGTATAAGCTGAGTTTTTCAGCCCTTTTTTTAGGCTGAAAAGGCCCCCTCCGCTTATAGTCAAGTCCCTCTTCCTGGCCAGCTCTGGGCCTGGGCCTGGTTGGTGGGGGCCTGGCTCGGCACTCGACTATGCTCATCATGTGGGCCTCTGCATTGCTGGGTGCACATGGCGAGAAGATCGAGAGGCCACTGTGTGGCATAAAGAACGAGGGAGAACCGTGGTGGCCTCCACATCGCTGTTGCCTTCCTCCTCTTAGCAAGAGAAGCAGACAATAAAGCTCAAGGCTTAGTAGAATATATATATATATATAATTCAATGGTTAATACATACGTGCACCTAGGGTGTAGACAATACCGGGTGAGAATCCCAGACACCCAGGAACGAGAGAAAATTCCCAAAATAGAGTTCCAATAAAGGCAATATGCCTCGCAATGGAGAACTCCCCAAGTTCCAAGCCCGTAGGTGAATGAGTTCCTGTGGTGCCAATGAGTCCGTTCCACTAGGTCAGTATCAATTTGTAAATCCACAGATGGGAATATAGGAAAGATGTTTAAGGGATCGGAATGAAGATGGAGATGAAGGGAAAAATTCCAGGACGCGGGAGACCAGAGATGGTAGTGTCCTCGAGAGAAATCTTGATGGAGATACGCCGACGGCAAGCATTTGCTGTATTTTCGGCCGCTGTGAAACCGTTTCGCTGCTTGGCTTTTTCAAGGCATTTATATGGCATAATAGCATAATACTAATGATGATGATTTTACTCAAAGTTGGAAATGTATTACCCAAAAATGTAGTTTTGATTTTATGACCTTGATTGTGAAACGTAATTCGCAAGAATGTAAAGAACTTAAAGCGGAGATTGCCTCTATGAGGGACACTTTGGGCTCTAACCTGACCCCAGTAGATCTGGACAAAATCAAAAAAGATTGTACCGCATTATATGAGGATATTAAAAAATCCAAAATTTCCAAACTCAAAAGGGACGAAAGGGATTTTCAAGAAGGTAAAATCTACAAATGGACTAACAGACCAATTTATAACAAAAGAGTAACATTCTCCCGAGAATCCCTGGACTCCCACTCCTCTATGGGCAATATTTCGGTTGAATCTGAGAATGCGAGTACCTTCAGATCCACTTCGGGATATGATCTTAGGAATAGGAAACCCAATCCGAAATCTGGAATTTTTCACAGGGGCAAGAACAGAAAGACCAACAAATTTATTTATCCCACTATTCCCAATCCGTACTCATCTTCGATTAAAATCTACTCCAGATATATTGATGACGTATTTCTAGTGACTAATTATGCTAATATCTCTGAATTTACCCATTGGTTGAGTAGTTGGCACCCCACCATTAACTTTACATCGCATTCTAGTCACCAGACAGTGGATTTCCTAGACATTTCCGTCTTTGTGAAAGACTCTTACCTCAAAGTTAAAAATCACTACAAGGATGTCAACAAAAATACCTATTTGCATTACAAGAGCTTTCATCCCCATTCTTTAAAAAATAACCTACCCTACTCCCAATTCCTTAGAATCAAAAGAAATTCCTCCTCTTCCAATGATTTCCACAAAGATGCTGACAGAATGGCTTTAGATTTCTTAGCAAGGGGCTATCCTCCCAATTTTATCCAATCAGCCAAAAACAGGGCGGAAGCCACCAACAAAAACACTTTACTTCAACCCAGTAATGCCACATCTAAATCCAGACTCGTATGGCCCCTTACTCTTACCCCCCACTCCAAAGATATAACCCGCATTATTAACACCTATTGGCCCCTCATTTCCCACATAGAAGGCCTACAGGAGTGCCCAATGGTGGCCTACAAACGTACCAACAATCTTAGAAATTATCTGGTACATAATAATCTCACACCCTCTCCTGTGCAAACCTCCTTATCCCCAGGCTCTCAACCTTGTTTACACTGTTCGATATGCAATAACATCAGTACCCACAAACAAGTGTACAGTCTCGCCAAGAACAGGTGGTTCCAAATTAGATGTTTTGGAACCTGTTCCTCCAAATTTTTAGTATATGGAATCTCCTGCGATTGTTCTATGGTCTATATTGGACAAACAAAAAGAGAACTGAGATCAAGATTTATTGAACATTGTTCTAAAATCAATAGAAAATGTACTGATTTCACTTTCTATTCGCATTGTTTAAACAAGCAACATACTGCGGACTCTTTAAGAGTCAGAGTTCTAGAGAAAATCATTCCCAAACCTCATACAGATGGTTCTATGCAATTAAACAAAGCCGAATTAAAATGGATAATTCTCCTGGATTCTGAGTGGCCACGTGGCCTCAATGACCCGGTCCACATACACACCCTTCTTTCTTAATGATTATAAATCTCCCCATATTTGGGCAACATTTACCCACGGGTCACCCTACTTCTCTGGAAGCAGGGTTAGGTCAGTCGAACCTCTCTATTGGTATGTATACCCTTGTGATTACTGTATATTTGACTATGTGCTATATGTGACTGTATATTGATTGTGACACATTTATATACTTATAGTAAATATGGGACGCTATTATGCCATATAAACGCCTTGAAAAAGCCAAGCGGCAAAACGGTTTCACAGCGGCCGAAAATACAGCGAATGCTTGCCGTCGGCGTATCTCCATCAAGATTTCTCTCGAGGAGACTATCATCTCTGGTCTCCCGCATCCTGGAATTTTTCCCTTCATCTCCATCTTCATTCTGATCCCTTAAACATCTTTCCTATATTCCCATCTGTGGATTTACAAATTGATACTGACCTAGTGGAATGGACTCATTGGCACCACAGGAATTCATTCGCCTACGGGCTTGGAACTTGGGGAGTTCTCCATTGCGAGGCATATTGCCTTTATTGGAACTCTATTTGGGAATTTTCCATCTTTCCCGGGTGTCTGGGATTCTCACCCGGTATTGTCTACACCCTAGGTGCACGTATGTATTAACCATTGAATTATATATATTTTTTCTACTAAGCCTTGAGCTTTATTGTCTGCTTCTCTTGCTATTTGTTATAGCTTTTTTGCTGTTGTTAGCCTTCCTCCTCTTCCCCGGACTGGGATGTCACAGCTGCTGGTGGTGGGGGCATGCAGCGAGAAGACTAAGGATGGGCCATGCACACGGCATAATGAATAAGGGAAGCCCCACTCGTGGTGCCTTTGGTCCTGCCTTCCTCCTCCTCCCAAGGCCAGGGCACCTTTGCTCTTCTTGCCGTGGCAAGAGCAGGAGAGGGATGCATGTACATGCATCCCTTGCTCTTTTTGCTGCATGCACAGGCCTCCCTCGGTCTTCATGCCGTGCACCCCAGCAGTGGCAGTGCCCCAGCCCCAGGAAGAGAGGAAAGCGGCAGCGAAGATACCACATGCGAGCCTCCCTTTTTCTTCATGCTGCGCGTGTGGGCCTTCCTCCTTTCCTTCCTCCTCCTCGTGGCAGGGCACTGCTGCTGCCAGGGTGTGCATGGCAAGAAGACCGAGGGAGGCCCGTGCACGCCTCCCTTTCCTCCTCCTCCTCTCACCACAGCAAGAATACTGAAGGTGCCTTGACCATTGGAAGAGGAGGAAGGGGACAGCAAGGCAGTGTGCACGGGCCTCCCTCATTCTTTTTTCTGCTCACAACTCCCTCCATCTTCCTCTCACCTTGGCAGGAAGAATAAGGACACCCCAGCCCCAGAAGGAGGAGAAGCAAAAGTGCCACACACTGGCCTCCCTCACAGGAGAAGTCTGAGCCCAGAGATGTTTGTGCCTTGGCACTGGAGTCCTTCTTCAGCCTGTTCCTGCCTGGGCCTGGGCCATGGCCTGGTTGGTGGGGGCCTGGCTCGATGCTCAAGATTGCAGCCCTCACCCGATGAATGAATGAGGGAGTGGGTCAGGGGCCAGTAGCTGCTGCATTTCCCACCCTTGGCTTATACTAAAGTCAGTAAGTTTCTCAGTTTTTTGTTGTAGAATTAAGTGCCTCAGCTTATATTTGGGTCGGCTTATACTGAAGTATATATGGTAATTCGCATTTGGGTCCTGTCCGGATGGGCTTGCGGACAAAGAGCAAAAGTGAGCTGAGAGAGAAATATAAGGCATTTTTTATTTTTTTTAAAGCTGAAAAAGTGGGATAGCAAAGGATGTATAATGCCTACTGAAATAGTTTAGGACTGCTTTTCAGTATGGGGTGGGGGGAGAGACTGCATTGTTTAAGAACTTTTAAAATTGGCATGCTTCAATAAGTGATTTTGTTAAATACAGATTTGTTAATATAGGAAATTGTAATGGCTGTTTATACAGTTATCCAGAGAGTAAAAGCACTTCTGTATTCTGTTTCATTTTTCTCTAGGAAGCCATAAAGGGCTTTTAGAGTGGGTAAATATTTAATTAGGAGCTGTTTGGAAAATTAAGCAGTAGGTAATAATATACATACTAGTTCTTAAAAGGATAGCACAATAGGGATTCATTTGTTTTGTTGAGTTCTTAGACGGCGGCTGTTTAGCTTTTTGTACATATCACTGCCTGATTTTGACCGCAGATATTATATATGGAATGTGCACTTTCAGGCCATTGAGGAATACTGTGGAGTTTCTTCTTTAAAAAAAAAAAGGACGGGAACAGAATACAACTTGCTTTTATTGAACAGCCACATTGCCTCATTTGCAAAAGTTCAGGGAGGCTTCCAACAACATCTTATGTTTGCAACCCTCCTGTGATTGCCTACTGCTTCTTCCATTTTTTTCCCTCCTTTATCATAAGGATGTTGTTGTAAAGGGGAAAACCCCACGGTGCCATGTACTGATGAGTGATAGGAACACTCTGCCTTTGAGAACAAAATTTTTATAGTAGATAATATATTTTTCCCCACATTAAATAACAGTATGTGACACGATTTTTGTTCCTGGGTTAGAAATGTCATTTCCTAATTGGGTCAATCATAAAAACATAGGGAAAATTTATTAAACTGCAAAAACATCAGGAGATAATACTTCTGGAACATGGCCATGCAGCTCAAAAAACTTACAGCAACCCTGCAAAAACATTGTTTTTGTGGGACACCCTGCAGCACATTTTGCTATAGTTTTTCACTTAATATCTCATCAAGTCTCAACTAATTTAACATAGTTTGTGGCAGCCACAAAAATGAAGTTTCTAGAGTATAACAACTGCTTTTTAAAAAAGTGGCCATTGAGAGGATCATATCATATGTTACCAAATTAGCAAATACACTATGAAGAATTATAGCTTCCTCTTTGGTCAAAACTGGGGGTGAGGGGGATGCATTGAAATGAGCCACGATTTGAACCCATACACCTAAATCCCAATCTCCATGCAGTTGTTGAATTAAATGCTGAATGGTAGGTCAAGATACCTGTATTCATTTATTAATGGTCATATGTTGGTTGGGACTAAAAATCAAATTTAGGCTATATTTTGAAGTTAATTTGTTCAGAAACTGTTAAGTTCTGATGAAACAGAAAATTATGTTTCTTTTAATTTTATATTTCATACTGTAGCAGCAAATCTGGAGTCCCAAAACTCCCGGGTGTTAACTTTTACTTACAGGTTGCGTAGCCGTGCAAGCACAGGAACGAGAGAAAACGCAACAACCGTACTGCTGTACAATGAAGCCAAAGTTTATTTGCACAACGTCAGCTGACGGGACCTGCCCACAGAACTAGCTGCCTCAGGGCAAGAGCCCTCAACATTCTCTTACTTTCCCTTATATACATGCTATGGCGGCAGGTCCCGTCTCCTCCTTTCTTCATCATTTTCATTGGTTCACAACATTAACACATTTCTTTTCTTTTCTTTTCTTTTTGTCTATTTACAGCAGATTCATGTTATTCATTTCTAGGTACAATACTTCAATCTTTAGCATCTGCCATTATGTTTTTCTTATACATTTTGTATCCCCACCGCTGTGCTCCCCTCCCCTCCCCAAGCCATTGCTTTTACATATCATTCGTCCAAAAATTTCATTTCTTCTTGTGGAGGTAACCTTCCTTCTTCCTTTTCTAATCCTTTTCAATAAATTTTCTCCATACCTCATAAAAATCACTTTGTTTCCATATACCTCTTTTTACTTTTAATATACATGTTAACTTGTCATTTATTGCCAGTTTCCATACTTCCTTGTACCATTCCTCTATTTGTATATTTATTTCTTTTTTCCAATTCCTTGCTATAAGCAGTCTTGCTATTGTTAATAGGTTTGTTATCGCATCTTTATCCTTTTTTTCCAATTGTATACTATTATATAATGATAATAAAGCTATACTAGGACTTCTTTCTATTTTAATATTCATTATATCTTCTATTTCTTTAAATACTTTCGCCCAAAATTTGCTTACATATTTACATTGCCACCACATATGTATGTATGTTCCTGTTTCTTGGCATCCTCTCCAACAGTTTTTCGAGTAGTTTTTATTTATATTTGCCATTCTTACTGGTGTAAGGTACCATTTCCATATTAATTTATAATAATTTTCTTTAATCCTTATTGATAAATTTTTAAGATGTCTTTGTCTCCACAATTGTTGCCACTCTGTTTCCTTTATTTTTATTTTTACACAACATTAACACATTTCTATTATCCAATTAAACATCATATTATTTGGCATTGCACTCTACTTGCATTCCTATTTGCTAAACAGCACTACGCAGTAGTTATTCTTCATTCCCACAGTACGCTATCTGCCGGATGGGCACCATGTACTTTATTCGCAACATTTCTAAGCCGTCCCTCTATGCCAGCAAGGAGAAACGGTTTCATTTGCCCATGCGCGGTTTCTACCAATCAGCAACAATGTAAACAAATACACGCTGGGTACTAGCTAGGCCAATCACGGCCAGTGTTATCAAGGAAAGGCACATGATGTACTTTAACAAATCACAGCTTGTGCCTGACCTACCAATCAAAGTGCATTATTCTCGTAATGGCTTTTAGCATGATTTTGGCAAGCTATCTCGCTATACTAAGTTCTGTGCTTGTGCATCACTCTCTCCTGACTGTACTTCTGCTAAAAGCACAAATTCTGCTTTATTCCTTCCTTTTTTTCTTGTAACTGTTTCTGGCCAATAAAACAGTTACATAGCTTGCATTTCCACTCAAGGTGCAATTCACCTGCCAATCCCGTTTGACACCTGGTTTTGCACTTTTGACTGCTTTTGCTGATTTCCTCACTGCAAATGCACAGCACCTCAAAATTAACGGTAAACAGCATAACATTATTATTACAGAACATATTATCACCAGTATGAACATTACAGTTAACCTGATCCACCCTACGTTGGGCAGCCAGCTGGTAAGGAGACTCAGATGTCTTCTGGAGCCTCATAACTCTTCTGTACTTGTTTTGCAACCTGCTGAATTTTAAACCATGTCAGTCTCAATCTCTCCAGTCATGTTAATATAATGGCAGCACGCAGTATTCAGCCACACACAGAGGCCGCCTTTGCTTAGATAACAGGTAATCCAGTGCAATTTCTGCTGGATTGCCATCCCAGCCAGGGAATTGACTTCACTTGCAAAGCAGCCAT